>CACVKI010138383.1:0-88235 GCA_902732785.1 Trichogramma evanescens | reverse complement strand
ACTACGGCATTCGATTCTGCAGACAAAAATACATCAGAAAATGTATTGTTAAGATGATTTTTACTCTCTGAATAGAGTTTGAAATAAATTGAATGGTTGACCGATTTTGCTCCTATTTTGGAGCTCGTTTTTAAACTTCAAAAATCGATCGACACCGGTTCCCGACACTTTTCAGAGGTTCTGAACCTGGCTTTCTTTTCGTAAAGACTTGAACTTTAAGAATCGCCATGACGTAAACGCGATTTTAAACATTTTTGCAAAAGCGAACCACCCTAATCAACAGCTGTACATATAAGTAAACTAGCTAAATAATATCAAAACTCAGTAATTTATACGATACAATAGTATCATGTGAACTTTTTGAAAATAATGCAAAGATTAGTTCAAATTATTATACTTTTATAGTCAACTGAATCATCCAACTAAGAAAATAAATAGAATGAAAGAGTGGTGTAATAATATGAAGTATTAAAATTTATACTTTTTCTGTGTGATTTATGATTTTCAGTTAATGTACCATCTGGATTCGAAGTCTTTGCTACATATTTAGTACTCCACTGGCGACAACTCAACAGTACTTGTTCATCGTGAAGTCTTTTTACAAGTATAAGGCTAATGTTGAACTTATCAATTGTATTTTTCTTACATAAAAATTTTAAACGCCAAGATCTTATATAATACTTTTTGAAAAAGCAAATAACTTCTATAAATAGGTTTTACGGTGCTCTGTATTTTTGGATGCTGTGATCCTGCAGTATTTTTAACTTTTATAATTGATTTTATATTTTGATGGATAAAATGAATAAGAAGAAATTTTGAATAATTTTGTTGTTTTATGCCTAAGGGATAGGAAATAAGATAGATGAGGGATGAGAAATGAACTGCTGTTCAAGCATTCATTTGCTTACCTTCCAGCAACGTCAATAGCTCGTCCTTCCTTGAAATTTCGCAGCAAGTAGCACTGGGTACTCTTGTGCTCCTGTCCAGTCTGCACCTGAGCCTCCTTTCTCGGACTACCACAAGACGCCTGTCTTCGTCGGAACGGGCCGAACTCGCCGGAGGCCGCAAGATCCTCGTCGACGCACTGCGAGGCCTTGGACTCGAGCTCGGTTTGGGTGTCGGCCTCGCGCCTCGGACTTCCGAAATGAGCGTCGAGCAGACACTCGAGCTGCTCGCGCGAATCCGACCTGCTACGATCCCAGGCGTCGCCGACGTACTCCGCTAAGTCCTCGAGCTCGTATTGCGTGGACTTTTGTTCTCCTTGAGTTTGGGTCTCGACTTCGCGCTTTGGACTGCCGATAGATTTGAGAGAAGTGCTGAGGAGGCTTTGCGTTGACGAGTAATCGAGAGTCGCGGCTTCGAGCTCCTCTACTGGTACAGGACTGCTAGCTTCTGTTGAAAAATCGATGATTTTTTAACGCAACGTAAATTATTTCACGTCTCTCGTTTTAAAGTCTTATAGATGGAGGAAAAACAATCGTTGGATTTTCATGTCAGTGTTTTCAAGTAAGCGATCAGAAGTCTTAACTCCCACTGCGTTTCAGGGAAAAAAGAAGAAATTAAGCCTCGAGGTCTCGCACGCGCTGCATCTTCGAGTTATTCTACGTCTTTTTATCGGATTTGGCCGCGCATCAGCGATGCGCATACATTTTCGGATAAAAGCCTTATCTGGTACTCTCGCTGAACTTTGCTACGTATAGGATCTCACAGGCGTACGTCAAAGGTGTGCGCTCGGCGCGCGAACTTACCTGTAGTAGCGAGAAGATCCTCGAGCGAAGCTGGACTTTCGAGAGTCTGTCGCTGATACCTGAGCGAGTGTTCCCGGCTGATTAGGCAGACGCTCTCGGCGCAAGCTCGATCGTTGTACTCGGAAGAGGCCGAGGCGACCTTATCGCTATCGCTCGGGCCGAGCTGCTGCTGCTGCTCATCGACGGCTGCAGTGGCAAGTAAGGCTGTCGAAGCCGGTGTCGAGCTTTCGCTCGTCGACGATTGTATCCCAGTATCAACAGCGGCCAAACTGCAAAGTTCAAGCGAAATATACAGTTATATGGGCGGCAATATGTATAACGTATATACTGCTCGGGGGATTAAATTTTACATTTTGAATCTTTCGTTTATTCGCAGCGGGAATATGCAAACCTAGACGCGCTCGCGTCCAAGAGTAAAGGTAAAAATACATATCCGAGTGTGTATGGTTCATAGTATCGATTCGGGGTCAGCGAAGCATTGCGCTGACAATAACGTCCTTTCTCTTCGTACTGTCGTTCGCGGCGTTCATTTATCATAAGCTGCGACTGCGTTTTTGATTGAAAATTTCGTTTGAATGTGTATATGGATGTGTATAAGCTCGCAATTCACACAGTCTACATTTTCGCGCTTATATGTGTATATATCGTACATACACGTAGCAGGCACGATTGAGCGTTGTTTAAGCTTGGTTGAGCTTTAACCGATTGACTTATGTATTTTTTTTATCTGGATACCCGATAATTGCTCCGCTCGCTGGCTATTTCGTTGCCTTGTTTAATTCATTGAATTAATAAAATTGAAAACAATTTTATGAACTGCAGCATCGCTCGATGTAACAACGCATGATCGTTACTACAGCAAATAAAGGACGCGCACGGGATGACCCATCATTCGTGCATTGTTTGATTTTCATTATATTCCAAATATTTGTGGGCAAGGGAGAAAAATCTCGCTCGTAAATAAACGCGCCAAGCCGTAATATAACAAATAGAAAATAATATTTTGCGAATAAAAATGACGAGGAGTGGCAGAAAAAAATGAACTACTTTTACGAAAAATTTAGATATTACAGGCAGCAGGTTGAGAAAAACAGACAAGCACGAGCTGCTTGCATCTTCGTGCCAAGCGGAATAATATATACTATACACGGTATCATTTTCTCGGCAAATGCAATCTCGTTCCTATTTTTCGTTTCAAGTTTTTTTTGCGCTTTATTTCCGACCTAACGTGTACTCGACTCGGAAAAAACCATTAAAGCGTAACGTGACATTGCCTGTTAACGCAAAATAAAAGTCACAGTGTTTACGTTTTTTTGAGCATCAAAGCACGCAGCTGATTACTGAAAAATTCCCAACATCATAAGTAAAAATATCTAACAAAAAAAAGCAGTTGTCAATCGATTGAAAAAAAGCATACTCCTGTAGGTCGCGCATATGTGCTTTGCTAGCTCCCAGCAACAGAGCGTTTCTTCTACTTCAGTTGCAATTCTCGGCGTTTATATATACGGCCCGAGCCCCGAAGATTATACGAGTTTTTTTCGTATATATACACGGGAAAAGCGAATGCCTCGAGGCGACGCATCACGAAGCTCTCGCGCTGCAGCGTCGGAATCGTAAAAGGTATATAGGCATGTACGAAATTATGTACGTGTGCGAGGGTGGCTGTGCGAAAATTACACTGCATATATATATGTGTGTGTGAGTCTGTGCAGCAGTGGCAGAACTTATTCGGCCAAGTGGAGCAGATCGAAAGAGAGAGAGAGAGAGGCAAACTGAAAGCCGCGTTTCTATCGACCCGCACAAGTAATATATCGCGCATATATACGTATACACGTGTACGAGTCTTCCATCAGAGCACTCGAGCGATGATGATACACGCGACAGCGACTAATAGGCTTCGCTTCGTGGTCCGATACTCTCGCAGTATATATACAGCCGTATACTGCGCTTGTTGCCAGAAGACGACCTTTTAACCCGGCGCACACGTACGTGAGCACAGAGCTGCACACACACACACCTACAGCCTTATACCAAGTACACTCGCGCTATGCGGGCTCTCGGGGTTCGCGAGGCGCGCACACCAACAACATTTTACTTCTGCCTATGTACACTTTCAATCGAATATGATATTATTATGGGTATTACAAGGTGAAGCTGCGGCGATGATGACGAGCTTGATGAGATGTTTGGATCGGGTTATATCTACCTATACGGTGCACGAGCGAGGGAAGGCACATGCTGCGTGCGGTCTTTTTTTTCACAGAGTTGCGGTCTCTGACGCGAACAAAAAAACCATAACTATATTTTAAAATTTTTCTGATTGCATCATGTTTACTTAAAACACGTAAGAACGTATTTCATTTTTGACACAAAATAAATGCGTGCTGTTTTTCGTTCAATTTCATTAAGATCTCAAGAAAAAAAATGATTTCATAAACGCTCTGAAATTTCTACGGATAATTTTTCAAACTAGCCTCATGAATGTCTAAAAAGACAACAAAAATAAGGCATCTACGTAGCGTTTTAAAAAAAGTTATAAGAATGATAGTTTTTTCAGTTCAATACCCTCCTAATTATATTTTTACTTTAAACCTTTCTCGATGAAACTTTATATCGGCTACACATTTTGATTAGTCTATGGGTAATGATTATTAATATCATATCGATATAATAAGATATCGCTAAAATTAGTTTTAGTTATATTTTTTATTCGTGTATCAATTTATATACAAATATTTCTCTATTGATAACTGAAGTAACGTATAGATAATTTTGAACTTTATTGATACAACGTAAAACTAGTTAACTTTAAGTTAAAAAAAATGTATAAAGTATACTGGAAAATTATAGGAAAAATATTCTCTCTTTACGAATTACAATATGAAAACAATTGAAACTAAAAAAAAAATATGAATGTAAGTAAAAATCTTTTCGAATAATATAAGACTTAACATAACAAAATTTTCGTTCAGCGTGCTTGTTACAATCGTAAAATTTCACCGAAATAGAAGTAATTTCATCTGGGGCATTATTTTTCATCGTATATTAAATTATTGAATCAACATTTTATTGTTTATATAAAGCGCAAATATTACTAAAAGATGACTTGGCAGAATATCGAAAAGCATTGTAAAAGCTCAGCTATTCGTAAAATGAACCAACGTAATTTTATCATTATACACCGAGTACAAACACGACAAAAGTGATGCGTAATTCAATGGGTAATGGATATATTTACAAACAAGCTCGTTTCCCGAACATCGTCCTATCTCTATACATGTAGGCGAGTCCGCTTGCGCGTAAAGCTTGCATCGTGTGCGGCTCGTGTCGAATATGTTTACACGATGCTCGAAATGCTCTATCAAAGCCACGCGTACACCTTTCTTTTCCGCTCCTCTGGATTATTTAGATTCGACGTGGAGCCGCTTAGGTCACAGCCAAAGCCCGACCCGCAAATGAAACAGATGACGAAATCCGTAAACTCGATATGTTTCAAGGACTCGAGCCTTTGTAATTCATGAAGCGACGGTGCAGCGTACTTATGTATACAGAGCTCGCGTGCGCGCATCTTTGAAATTAAGCGTATTATACAATACGTAAATACCGACGTTTTGTATTTATAAATGCGATCGATCGATAGCTGTGACGCGCCGAAAGAGAAACAGTGTGTAGCACGACGCGATGGAGAGCTCATTTGACTCGTGCGCCTGTCGCTTTTCCGGACCACGGCCTCGAGGCGAATAAATAAGAATAGCTACGCTTGCACGTACACATTTGGAGAGGAAGATAATCCATCATTCAAACGACACATATTGACACGAGTTTTAATTTTTCTACTTTGCGCGTAGAAGGAAATTAGAACCTGACCGAGAAGTCATTGCCTTTCAAAACTTTCTTTTGAACTTTGTAAAATTATAACCTTTTGCCTTTTTTGCTCTGACTCTTTCTTACTCGCTTCCTCTCTTTTTCATGAATTTATCGAAAACTTGCGTGTAAGCTTTTTTTCCCCGTTCGAGGATGATTAGTCACGAATAAACTGGCGCTAAATTACTTTTCTTTTCTGTATTTTTTTGTTCGGTAGCCGAGTCGCGTTCAGCCGTGAATGATGTATAAAAGTCGTAGACAAGCAGCAATATCGCGTCTTGACTATGTTTTTTATAGCAAAGAAAAAAAGGGGGTAAAATTATCGGTCAGAGGATAAACTTTAGCTGCTTTAAAATCCAGCTTATCTGTTTCTGGACTGCTGTGGCATAGATATGAGACTCGTTGATCTTCTCGCGATCTGAATTACAAGGGATACATTACTAGTGGCTGGGTAATATTCGAATCGGCTTATGCTGCGAACTCAAATGAATACTAAGCGGTAATTGTAATCCAAACGACCATCGAATATTCCCTACTGCAACGACACGATAAATATTTCAAGATTCGATGAGCTATACACGCAACTGGTTCTCCGTAGCTATGTAGATTTGTTTTCGCGAACGCGCGTATAAAAATGAACGATATAACGTATTCGAGGTAATTAAGCTTCGAGTGCGAACGTACAAAACTTTTTAACAGTTTCAACAAAGTATCCTCCTTATAACGTATATATCTAGGGTTTGATCTGTGCTGCCGATGTAATGCTTTTCAAATATAGCCAACGCTAAATTGACAAGGTCACTTCGGGCGTATAAAAGTACATCTGATAATACACGCCGAGGCACTACTCCGGCTTCTTTTTTCAATTATCCCAGCTTCGGAGAGCACATCGGAGCTGGCGCGGCTACGCGCCTGCTGTCTTGACATTTTTTTGAATATTCAGTTTTCGATTTGAGCTTTAGCGCCGATTCACGTGGATGAAAATAAAATTGATTCATTGCCGCGCTCGCGGAGCGTGAAACAATTGTCTCGAAAAGTATGACTCGCGCGCACGTCAAGTCTCGCATTGTTTTCAACTCGTAAAATTTGTTTTTAGCATCTCTGCACTAACGTGCACAGTCGTGGCCGCGCGCAGAAATAAAAACGGCGCGTCCAAATTGCGTGCGCGCGTATGTGTGTGTGTGCGCTTTTGTGTGTGCGAAAACAAACGCAGCAATGACTACTGGGGCGCACGAGGCAGGACAAATCGAAGCCACCGCTCGCGTGATTGATTCACTTGGCGCGATCAAAGCGATCGATCTTTTGCAAGAATATACTCGAGGAGCGAGGCAAGGCTCCGTTCAATGTACCGCGGCTGCAGCTGCATTTAGGAATGACTCGCGCGCAGACACCCATCGCGCGGCTATATAGCTCGCATCGACGAGCCGCACGAGCGAACGAGAAAGAAAGTGGGTCTGCACCACATTACGTACCATCCGAAGAGTCATTTGTCACTTGCGTTTTATTTCATGCTTTTATTCCTGTCGCGTATTGTGTGTGTGCAAGCACATTCAGGCTTGACACATGCACATTATGCGTGCACGTATGACGCTCGGTTACATGCGCGCGACAGCAGACACACTCGAGCATGCCACACGCCGAGCTTTGATTTGTAATTGTTCATTTCGTTTTTTTTTTTTTCCTCAAAGCTATATACAAGGACGCGCATTTCGACACTTGAAATTCAAATTGTTTCTGCGCATAGCTAAGTTGCCTCTAAGCGTGCTTACTCTTCGCATTGTTACGTTAACAGTGTCATTGACTACGTGCTGAATGATAAAATTTCAACTTACGAAAATTCGTTCCCGAAATACTAATGCTAACTCTTGCTGAGGAAAAATCCCCCTTATCACTGCAATCTTCGCTCTTTCGTCTTGTGAAACGTCAATCTAGCCAACGCAATCGGCCATCGTCTACACAAACACAGGAAAACAAGAGCAGCACCAACGAATCCGTGAGCCTAGGATAAATCGCGCACGCACACGACATATCGCGCGTTGGCGATAAAACGATCACTCTCGGCTCTCCTCCCAAAAAAAAACGGAGAGGGGCGCCGCTAGCGCGATGATTTCCCACGTGCGTTTACGATATACCTTTCTATCTATCGGTCGGACGGGCGCACAGCACGCGGATGTGCTCCTGCACTGCGACGCACGAAATTCCGCACTCGAGCAGCAGCAGCCGTATACGACTGAATAATGTCCGAAGAGCACTGAAAATTGCACACACGCGACGACGAGCGAGAGAGAGACATAGACGTGTGCGTGTATGTGTCTATCTACCTTGGCTCGCAGACTATATCTGTTGTTACTGCCTTTGCCTACTGTAAATGTGCACTCGGAAAGAGAGCGAGCGAGCGAGCGAGCGAGAAAGACGGAGTGTGTCTCTGGCGCGCCGTCACTCTCTTGCACGATGCAAACTGGCTTACGTTAATCTAATAAGCAGTCGCGGTGTGCACTGGGCGTGTATATGTATGTACGTCTGTATATGCAAAAGTACGCGCGGATGCACTGCAGCCACACAGACTGCCTACGCATCACCCACACACAAACACCAACACACCAACACACGTAGCAGTACTCGGCACGTAGACACTTTGAGTCTTTTATGAGTTTACGTATTTAAACCACATGCATAGAGGCGCTGTGTATACATACTGAGCCGAGCCGAGCGTCGGCGGGTATATAATACGCCCTGCCGATCTCCGCACTGCAGCAGTGTACGTCTTGCGCGACGTCGCAACGGGACGTTTATTTTCGACCGAAAATATCGCGCACTGCGATTCTTTGTTTTGATTATGCCCAAGTCGAGCGAATCGAACGCACGAGAGAGAGCTCGAGCACTCGCGGCTCTACTGAATCGAGTAATACGCGTATTATACGTATAGTAGACCGATAAAAACCTGCATTGGCTCTCAGCTCATAAGAGTTATTTTTATTCAAGCGTTTAAATTTTTATCTCTCGCTCTCTCTCTCTCTCTCTCTCTCTCTCTTACGATCTCCGTCCAATTTGCTGCCTCGTGTGTACTTAAGATCATGTCTCTCTTGCAATATGTCTAGATGCGCTTGTGTACGTGAATGTGTGTGTGTGTGTATATGCGAGCACAGTCTTTTATTCGCGAATATTTCGACTGTGCTGCCGGCTCAAGCGCTCGAGCTTTTTCCGGAGTATCAAACTCTCTTCGCGAGCGCAAAATTGGGTTTTACGACACGACACGCGAGCTGCAGTTTTGTGTGTGTCTATGTGTATGTGCGCATACACACGCGAGCTCGCTGCACTCTATCGTATTACTTATGAAAAAAAATTACCTTCACGGCAACTGGAGCATAAATAATTCGATCTCTTTCTCTCTCTCTCTCTCTCTCTCTCTCTCTCTCGCGAGAGCAATTCGTATACGTATGCATGTATACGCATACATGTAAGCGTAAAAATAAAATAAAAAACACGGGTACTTTTTCTGACAGGGCCAAGAGCGGCGAATTTTTCGTTGTTATTGTTGGCTTCATTCAAAGCCATGCAACGCGGTAAAATTTTAAATAATGGAAAATGAAAAAGAAGTGCCGAGCCACGCGGCCAGCACACTGTGCCATGCGAACACGAGCTGCTGTATACATACACATCGGTGGCGATTAATCTTCATCTTCGCTTCGGAAGCAAATATCGTGCGCACGTGGGCAACGCCGCGAAATCGAATGAAAAGTAGTCGTCTACGCGCGCTGCAGCAAAAAGGTGTAGGTATACACGCTGTGTTACTGCTGCTGCTGCTGCTGCTTACAAAAAAGCAGTTGAGCGAATCTAATACCGCCTATCGCGTTAATTGCACCTTAGGCGAGAGTGATATACCGAATCCAGGTCACGTAAAGTTTCGAACGAGAGTAGAACATGCCGAATCTCGTTGCCACGTGCTGACACGTTTCATATATATACTCAATTTACCTTTTTTATTCGGTGAAACTTTTTTGGGCGCGTTCGTATATCGATATCAGAAGAATCCCGTAGGAAGCGAGCAAGCGCGATTTTAGGATTAGGATTACATACTCGGCAAAGACAAAAACTTTAGCGTGTTTTTATTGGCCGGCGTTCGACCACGGTGTCTGAAAGTCTCATAGCTCCCCTCCATTTACAGTTCATGAAACAAGCGAGTAGTGCTCGGCGCTCATGCCGCTGAAACGTCTAAATAGCGTCATGTAGCTGTGTCTCTCTCGCGCTCGATTGCCTCGCTCACACCTATTCTGCGCGTTCAAACGGGTTGCAGTTGCTCGATCATCGTGTTTCGTTCTCGATCAGTACACGTTTCAAGGCCGTGGCGTGAAGAACGAAGAAAGATTCCAATGACCATGTATCGAGCAATTTTTCTGAAAAAAGTAAATTTCATTGTGATCTTACAAGCGATCGTGTATTGTGTTTGAATGCGCAAAAAGATGTCCACGTCCGGCGACGAATCCTTAATGTAAGTTTAGATTTCGATGTAGACGAAAGCAATGAAAACGAAATCTACGATTCCAAAGATATGGATAATCTTAATCAAGACAATTTATTACGATTGAAGAAAATGTGTGAAAATATCAACTGGAAAATCAAAAAAGAGCGACATGAGCTTCTTAAACAACTCGATCCCTTGTTCAGATGTTGGAAGGATCATCTTCCTGATCTCCGAGACATTTTTCGTCCCGAACAGATGGATTGGTTTCTCACGAAGGTCACAAGATTCTCCCAAATCTATCGATTTATTGACTTTGTAATCAGGACCGGCTACGTAGACGAGCCCGACGTTGATGAAGACGGCAAGCCATTATTACGTCGCACCACAGCATTACATCATGCGTCAAACAGTTACTTCATCGGTAAACTTTTTAAAATATACAACAGATTCGACGTGAACAACACCAACGAATTTGGAATCTCACATTTTCACGTGGCCTGGCCGTATGGCTGCGATGGCATCGTCGAGAAATTCCTCGAGCTGGGTCAAGACCCCAATTGCCAATCACAAATAGGTGATTCACCGCTGCACTTGGTTCTGTTTTTTGGTGGCGGAAAGGTGGCCGAATCGCTACTGAGAAGCGGCGTGATGCGAATTTGGCCAACGAAGAAGGATTAACACCACTGCATATTATTTGCAAGAGATATTATGATGATAAGCTAGCGGAGCTATGCTTAAAAATCAACGAGGATATGCAGCAGACCGTAGAGGTCGATGCCCGAGATAAGTTGGGCCGAACACCGCTGGTATTAGCTGTGGCGAATTTTTTGTCGCAAACTATCGATATACTCTTGGATCATGGCGCCGATCTGTCGGGCTTCGTTTTCCCGACTGAAAACTTCAACGAAACACTTTAAGTCATCGATGATGAGGATCTTTAGTAGTACAATTAAATTAAAAGTAACATTTGGCCCTCTGGGCGTCATTGAACACCTAGAAAAAAGAGGATACGAGTTGGACCGAAGCGGAGCCTTAACAGTCATGAAATTATTCGCTAATTATGAAGCATTTGAGAAGTTAGGTTATCTTGACGAATTGTGGCATGATGACGAGGAATTGACAACGTACATGAAAGTGATGAGGATAAATTCGAGTCTTTCGCTTTACGACCTCATGCAGTTACGATCCGAAGAAGCGGCAAAACTAGTCACACATACGGACTACTACAAGTTTGCGTGCGATGGTGACCTGTGGTTATTACCCGCAAACTCCTGCAGACCTCGCGGGGCGTTTGTTACACACCTAGGCGAGAAATTATCGAAAAGATTTTTTCGACGATGGGCATTGGATCCTTTTATGGTGATGACACGTTATCGGCTGCCAATTCTTTGTTGTGATATGATCATCAAGCTGCTAAAAAACGAAGATTTATATCATATTTGCTTGGCGGCAACAGTCCAAAGCTCATAATTGCTCGTTCATTTTCAAACTATTTTTACTTTAGATAACGAAAAATTTTCACAACGGTATACAAAGTAGCTGCAGTACAAAAAATCATCATGTAAAAACTTGCGCTTTGATACATAAGTTTGTATAGAAACAGAAATAAATTTGTCTTGTTGGTAGCGCTTTAACAGTTCTTCAAGTCTCTTTGTTTTACAATAAGTGTTACAATCGAAATAAATAAAAAAAATGGATTCATTAAATTTTCTAGTTTTCAATTTCATTCCAATTTCATGGACACAAAAACCATATAATAATAAGTTGCAGACCTTGCCTCGGATCTCGATGCTTGAATTATATTTCCAAAATTCGCCGAAAACAGGATCACGCGATATGAGAGGGTGAAAAATTACGTTGGAAGTAATGAAAAATATCAATGGCATCGAGTTTTAGACTGCATTAATCTCACAGTCGATAAATTGAATTATCGATCGTCGCTGAAAAGTGAGTAAATGCATCACGTACGCGGGTTCCCGGTTGTATCACAACGTCGCGTCATTAAATCTTAATATCGTCCCATAAAAGTCTCGAGGCTCGACTCGTTCCGGTCGGTCTCCCGTATTACATCTATATACGAGGAGGAATTTCAAATTCTCGAAGCATACGCGCACACGTCTCATCTTATATATAGAAAATAGCAGCTATCGCTCGCATGTGCCATCCGTGTGTGCAGCTGGCTACAGAGAAATACATCGTGAAATATTGATTTCTATCGGAGCTGCGAAATATATACGCGCGTCGGTGGCGAGCTTGCAGCTGACCCCGTCACACGTAGCGCGCGCGTTTTGCGCCCCCCGAGTACACGAGACGTCAACTTTTCAGTCCCTCTCTCTTTCTCTCTCTCTCTATCTCTCTTTCTGTATCGCTATCTCGAAATCTGCCGCACAGAAATTGTGCTTTCTCGCGCGAATGTCTCGCTGTGTGCCCGCGAGATAGGCTGTTCTAGAATCGAGTTGACAGTGTAGCCAAAGTCATTTGTCTAGCTTCGTGCCTATATACACGTATAGCTTTATATAACACACAGGCATCGGTCGTATACAACGAATTTTGTATTCGAGTGCACGTGTTATTATACGTGTATACACGTCGGCGTGTGTATATGTGCCCAACGAAACACGTATAAAATTTTGAATTAGCGCGTCAGGTCGTCGTGTAGCTTTGCGCGGATATACACGTGTATAATCTGCCTTGTCTCCGTGTCAATGTGCTACATATACACATAGTTCACGAGTGTACATACGAACACGTACAGCGAGCTGCAAATAAAAGGTTCATCTCCACACACGTCGGGCGGCGCAGCTATATAGGCTCAGTCGAGAGCGAGAGAGAAGAGAGAGAGAGAGAGAGAGACAACAATCGAGTCGGCATTATTCCGCCGCCGGTTTCTCTCTGTCTCTCTTTCTCGCTCTTTCTCGCTCTTCCATATGACCGGACTCGAGGGGGGTGCGGATTTAGGTTGGGATTATGCGCGTGACTGGAAACCCCGAACGCAGAGGGGCATTTAATTGCCGCGCTCGGAATGTAGGTCAAAGTGCAGAATTGTACTCTCTCTCTCTCTCTCTTTCTCTATATACGTATTAAGCATATATACACGTGTGTAGGCGGTACGTGTGCAAGCACAAAGTTTGAAGCTGCTGTAGCAGCTCCGCTGCACAAACCAAATGCGCATCGCTAGTTTTACGACAACCGGCCACCTTAATTCTGCATCGAAAGGAAGGGACACGAGAGAGCGAGCACTGCATAAGACTCGAGCTTGATTTCTCTACTCGTGTGCATGCCTAGGTAAATGACCGGAACGACTGTGGCAATAAAAGCTCGATGCCTGCCCTCGTATGAGCAGCGGCGTCTTGAAGGTGGCTCGTATACAGTACGATGTGTTATAGGCACCACCACCACCACCTCGAGCCCTTACGTGCGCTGCAGCTCGTGGCGTATGTGTGTTAGTGTGTATGCAGTGCCAAGCCAACTTTCGCAGAGCTTAACCTTCTTTTTATAGTGCACACATGTACGGTGAACATGTACTATAGGTAAAAAGCTCGCCTGCACAAACACACGCTGGCCGCGTGACGTTACCGTTTTCTCGTGTGCTGTGCTACGTGTACGCGTACTCGAGTCGGTATATACTGCGGGTTTCAATTTTTTTCTTCTGCTCTTGCTCGCCACCACGTACGAGCGCGCGCACAGTACCTTTTAGCTGTGCGCTCGAAGAAACGGATTATGCCCCTTCACACGTTTTGACTTTGTGCGCGCGCGCCAGTCGTTATAATACACATCGTATCGCGACCTAAATTCGTGCGCTTATAAGCTAGACGAAGCTTACGCGAAGGATTGATTGCAATTATGATCAGAGCCGTACGTGTGTGTGTATGTACGTGTACCGAAAATTCGTCATGTCCGTTATTCAATTTTCACCTCGGTCTACGGCATATATACGATCTAATTGGATATATTATCCAGGCTGGCTAATTTTTATCCTCGTTTCGGCTATACACGGGCTCGACTCGGCTGCTTCGGCTGCTTTTGGCCCGTGGCTTGTCCGTATATATTTATTTACCAACCAATTGCATCGCTAGCGTGCCACGAGGAAACTTCATTAATAATTCATCGGGACGGCAACGTACTCGAAGCTAACGATCCTATGTATGCGCGTTCGCGTCGTGCTGGTGCGGAAAAGTTGCAACGACGATCGGTCCGAGAACACGGGTGATTATGCGCTTGCAGTTAAACTGCGCACCGATACACATTAACTTCCGCGTACGTTACGACGAGTATACGCGCAGTCGTTCGAGCGAAGCGCGTTTGTCATTTACCTCGAGCTGTGGCGAAAGTAATCCAGAAGATGACACTGTTTTTGTTTCAAAATTTGGAAGTTTGCTCGAAGTATCTGTCGAAAGAAAAAAAAAACGCAAAAAAATCGAGGCGCGAGCCTCGATAGTTTTGAAAGTCGAAAATCTTCGATACAAAATTTCGTAAGCTCGTGTGTTGTGCGAGTATTGGAAGCACAGGTGCAATTACGTGTATACGCGTGCAACGAAGCGTCTCTTTATTCTTTCTCACGTTTCCAGCATCGTGCCATTTCTTCTTTGCAGTTCAGCGGAGCGCGCGCCAGTACTAACCCGCGAGAGAAAGAGAGACGGAGAGAAAGAGAGAGAGAAAAGAACTAACGAGCTTACAAGCGGGTAAACAAGACTGCTGCTAGGAGGGAGGAAGTGCAAAATGCGAGAGGGAGAATATACGCGGTTTAGTTTAGCCTGTACGTATAGCACACGTTACCAATACCTGTATATAGGCATATATAGTATAGGTGTTATAGACATCGGTGCCGATGCTCGGGCGCGCGAAGCTCGGGCACGGAAGCCATTTGTAAACGCTCGGGCAAATACATTCGTCTTTTTCGCCCATCAGGCATGGCGAGCTCCACTCCGCGATGTGTACATGCAATATATATCGACGCTCGAGCTGTCCTACATTCAAACACCACTGCCTCGATCCCTGTACACACATATATATTGTATAGATGCATATACAGCAGGCTGCATTACTTATTGATATAAATGAGATGAAAATTTAGAATGTGCACGTGGCCACGCACGTATACACGTGTATTAGGCAAGCCGTGCGCGCTCATGTTCCGCGCTCGCGGAGCTTTATGTTATGCCGCGGAATAAGCTCGCAGAGACGCCCGAGGTACCTTATTATTCGATACGACGCATTCGAGAGTAGCTAGCTTATTCGTGTATGCGTTTGCGTTTTATCGCTGCGTGGAATATCGCATCTGTTTTTATAACTTCGATTTTCTACGTGATCCTGAATCGAAAGCATTGCTATGTAAAAACGAATCTCATCTTCTTACGCGCTTATTTTTCAATCATACTATTTCCTTTCTTTTTGGCGCTTCGTGTGCATGGTTAACAATCGAAGTGATTTTAATTACTTATTCACGCTTATGATTGAGGTACTAATTTCCAAAACAAGCAACGAGTAATTACATTTGCCTCTGTATAATATCGCTTATACAACAGCTCGAAACATAAACAAGTCGCTTTCGGCTATATGAAAACCTGCTGCCATCTGCGTTTTGTTCCGAGTTCTATGATATTATTTACCAGGTGTGCACGAAGTTCAGCGCTGAGTATATTTTTTTGCCTCCGGTGATTAATGTTCCATTCGTAAAAGTGTCAATAAATTTCTGACATATTCGGTAAAGTTTATTGTTGGTGACGACTATGTACAAAGGGGTTTATCAAAGGGCCTGTCATTGTATTATTTAAAAAAGTAGAATTGAACGTGTTTTAAAAACTCACCTTTTCGAGACGTCTTGGCTCGCTTTTGGCACTTTATCATCCGTCGACGGGATACTCTCGTCCGTCACAGCGACGACGTCACTAAGCTCGCGCAAATCAAGGCCGGTGTCGAGAGCACGATCACTCCTCGGCGCGGCTAATAACAAAGTTTGCTCGCTCTCCTCGCCGATGTGAAACTTCACTCGGGACAGCGGCTGCTGCTGCTGCTCGTGGCTCGTTATGCGACACGCACTGTCGCTACTGACGCGACTCAATTTCCTCTTGGGCTTAGCGTCGGCGAACTCTCGGTCGAGCGGTCGCGGCCCGTCGTCGGCCTCCTCGTTCACGCGCGACAGATCCATCAAGATCTCGGGCTTGATGTTCTTCTCCGACACCTTATTGTCGTCGCTGCGCAGAGTCAGGGCAGTTTCCGACGCGCTCGGCTTCAGCGTCGCAGCTGTGGCCGCCGTCGCCGTGGACGTGGACGGCGTCGACGTTGGGCCGGGAGCTTGCAAACGATCGCTCGAGTCCGCCGCTCGTTCCTCCTGCGGTCTGTCTTGCTCTCGAGGAGCAGCTTTCTTGGCGTCCTCGCGTTTGGCCAGCACAGTCGTCGCTGCCTCCTCTTGACTGAGGATTTTCGCCGTGACCAGCTGAAGCTCGGGCAGTTCCCCAACGGGACTGACTTCCTTCAGCTCCGTCGCTCCGGGGAATGGATCCTGCATATCGACCGAATCAAAGCTCTCTATGCGGATCTCCTCTTCGACCGAGCAAATGCGAACGGTTTTTTTCGTGGCTTCTATCGGTACCACAACGTATTCGTCCTTTACCAAAAGACACAAAACATATTATTAAATAATGAAGAGAAAAAATAAATCTATTCCCTGGTAGAAATGCAACATTTTATGAGAAAAAGCGTTACACTATAGGTCAAAAAATGTTGCATTTCTACCAGGGTTTGAATGGCACGAATAAGCACCTGTGAATCCTTAACGACGGATTCAGCAGGATCTTCACGTCGCCTCCTGAGCGAGCTTCTCCTCTTGGTCGCCTGCTCGTCCGGTTTCTCGACGATCAGATAAATCGGCTCTCTCTGCTCGACGAGGGGCGTAGTCTCGCTGGCCTCGTCCTCGACGTCGTCTTCGGGACTGACCTCCTCGGGAGCCGCAGCAGCCGCGGCCGAGCCGACGAGTCGGCTTTCGAAGGCCTGCGGTATGCTCTCGCTCGCTCGAGCAGAAGCCTCGGCTGCATTCGGGGGGTGCTCGAGATAACGCGCGACCCGCTCCATACTCTCCATGTGGCGGAGGCTGCGTCGACGAACATCATGCTGCTGCTGTTGCTGCTGCTGCTGCTGCTGCTGCTGCTGACGAGCATCAGGTGTGCTCATGCGGCGTTTCAGCGCTTCTCGCACAGCTGAATGGGTATAAGATGGATTGGCCAAGTTGAGAAGGAGAGAAAAAAGTGTGAAAGCAAGGATTCGCAAAGTTGGACGCCTCGTTAAGAATTCCGCAAGATCTCTCGATCGCTCGGATAGCTCGACGATATACTGGCAACTATGAACGCGTGCAAAAGTTTTACCAACTCGTATATACTGCACTTCGCGCGCTGTTTTATGCGTTTAATTTTATAAGCGGCCCATGATTCACAGGCTTGATTTTACGTCTTTTGAGTCGAGTCGGGCGCGCTTATATAGACTGCGCGACGCGCGGATCGCTCGCAGCTGCCAGCTTCATTGTGAGGGGCGCATTCTAAAGGCAGTTGGTTTGATCGACGGCTTATATAATATAATGCGCCGCGCGATTGAAATATCTGCGCGCACGGGGCCGGGGCTGCGTTTGACATTTTTGAACGATTCGATCGATTGAATTCTGCATCCCTGCCGCCGACGCGTATACGAGCTTCTGGCGCTTAATTAAATTTTTTTACTCGAACGCATGTTTCATATAGCCCGGGGAAGTAATTATTACACGAATCGAGCACGTCTAAAACGTATATACACCGAGAAGAGAATGTAATTGCAAACGTGTATTTGAGCACGCGGCGCTCCGGCGTTCAACGAATGGATAGCCGATAATAAATCATCGCGCGGAACAAGCCGGTAGGATCGCAGCTGAACCAAAAGCAGCCCCAGTTACAGCGGTATACACGTGTTTGCAAAACAAATGTGTGTGCAGCTGGTTCAAGCTCACCTGCTTCCAGCAGCAAACCCTGACTGCGGGCTTCCTCGGGCGTACGGACGACCGCAGCGGCAGCCCCGCTGCTCGCCCGCCTCGGCATCAGCAGCAGCGGAGTCTCTTCGGCGGCTTCGTCGTTTTCCTCCTCCTCCTCCTTACGATGCCGCTGCTGTTGCTCCGGTGCTCGACTCAGCAATGCCCTCCTCTCTCGCTCGGAAAAGGGCACTAACTTGATCAGCGAGGAATGCGGCTCTTTTCGTTTGTCTTTGGCTGCAGTGGGAGCAACTTGGCTACTCGTCGCGGCAGTGGCCACAGTGGTTAATTGATCGACGCTCGATGTAGTCGTGGTAGCCGTTCCTCCTGCGAACGACAGGGTCATCGCATCGTTCAGCCTCTCCGTTAAGAGAGAAATACGCGATACACACACTCGCGCAAGACATTGTAAGGTGCAAGCAAGGAGAGGAACACGGCTTTAAGGGAATGCTTTCAATGGCTTTACTCCTCTCGGTGCTTCGCTAGTCTGGCTCACTGAGGAGCATAATGTACGCGGCTGCTCTTTGCAGAGATTCGGCGTGTGCACCGAGGATGATAACGACGTGCGACTGGCAAGGACATGACTACTCTGATATAGACTCAATTTGATAGGATCTGCATAGCCGCAGCTTGTTACGTAATGTGCTCCCATGTGGGTTCGCACAATTTTGGAGATAATTTTTCAAGTTATTAAATCCAATGTACGTGCATTGTATGCATGTGGTTTGATGATAAATCGAATAGATGTGATTAATTAATTTTCATCTGTATAACATGATAAGGACAAATATTTTGATATTAAAAAATAAGATGTTAGAACTTTATCAACGTACTGTAACAGCGTTAAAGCTTTTCCTGGTAGAAATGCTTTACATCGATAATGGCTCAATGATCAAAAAATGACTATTAAAGTGTTTAAAAACATTCGGACCAGTTTTCGGTCACCTTAAATACGGTAAAACTACTTTAAACTTTCACCACTAGATGGCGAGTATTTTTATCTGCAAATCTGCAAGTGGAAAAGTAATACTAATTTTATAAATCCAAGCATTTTTATATTTTTTACAATTATTTTGAACCTTCCTTATTTATTTTCTCAAAAATTAATTTAATCAAAATATTATTTTGATATTCCACCAAATCAAAATACATCAAATTAGGGTATGTAATATTTTTAAAAATGTCTCAATTCGAGTTGTCATGTTCTCGATCGTTTCAATCTTCAAATGCATTTTTTCGCAATACGTGAATCGAAAAAAGTGCTTATAGATAAAATTGATGCATGCAAACGTCGAGTTGTGTCTTTACGATCGATGGGTGATTTACAAAATCATAGCATATAAACAGGTTGTTGCGAACAGTCTCACCTTCACGTGTAGCGATAAAGTCATCAATTTCAGCCGCATGTTCCGTGGCGTCGCTGTCCGGCAGACTTTTGCTGCGTTTGACCATGCACATTGTAGCCAAGCGCTGTGTATATACGCGCAAGAGAGAGCCAATATCGACAGAGTTGACATATAAATAAACAAGGTATTTGCAAATTATATCGCATTTCGTTGTTTTTATTCACTGTATACGACGCCTCGATAAATCTCGAGTATCGTACTATAAGTCTCTTTCTCAAAATTTTTATTTCATAACTATAGAGAAGCTCACGTATATTTATTATATATCAGCACTGAATGCACATTTCATCGTAAAGAAGCCTCGTAGTATGCATATAAAAAAATATAGCACTAAAACGTTAAACATCTATCAAGCTTGCGAGCTTCTTTTTTCCTCTTTTATTTGAAAGAGGGGCCTCTAAACATGAGTGCCTTCCAGTTATGAAGGCGAATAAATCTTGTATGGTACGGGAGCAGCTACCCTTCAAGTGTCAAAAATTATTAGTTTTTTTTTTCATTGTTTGAACTAGGAAATGAGAGTTTATTGCATGTCAGAACATTGCAATTTCCCAGATATTGTATACCGTACAATCCCATACATCTTTCACGCGTTTAATAAATACGCATGTTTTTTTTCTACAATTGAATCGCGAGCCGAAATAAAGCATGATGCGATTACATTTTTTATTTATTTTTTTTTGCATCGACGTAAATAAAAAGTTTCAAAATGAGCATCTCTGTCGATTAAACTGCTTCCGACACTCAAAAGCTTTTTCGAAGTTAAGCATTATTATAATTGTCCTGGACGTATATGATTTATTGTTGAGGACACTTTTGATTAAAGCAAAAAAACGTTGTGAAAATTCATAAATATTCGCGCGTACAAAAATACGCAGATGCAGCTGAAAAACAAAAAAGTATAATGAAAAAACGTGCTCCACAGTTATTCATTACCCTTGTAACAGTTTGACGTTTCTATTGAAGAGCTTACACATTTTTCATCGAATTGCTGTTTTTAGTCATTCCCTCCCACTGGGAAATGGAACGTCTAAAGAAGATTTTATACGTTGAAAGTCTAAACGAGCTTCGAGAGCTGACATGAATTTTGAAGCTGATTATGAAAAGTTTTCAAATTGAACCCCGAGGATTTTTGATTACCTTTGTGTACTTTTTTCACGAAGGCAAAGAATGAAGCTATAAAAACAATATCACAACCAGGCGGGAGGACTGAAACTCTTTTTGAATTGTTCTTTGTATAATGGCCAACAATTTTATGTGTTATAAATAAGATATAACCTTGTCGCACATAACGCAAGCAGCGCAGCAATGGCAGCAGCAACGTGACACGTTTAGTACATCGTGTATTTACTCATACAGGTATATAGGCTGGGCCGTCACGCAGCTCTCGATACTAAAGTGCTGCGCGCTTGCAAGCACGTAATCGGCTTTTTAGGGGGTAGGAGAGGGAAGGCTGATAACGCACAATGGCAACTCGTTACGTGCATCGTTCAATGGGTTGCCTCTCTCGCGCTTTCTCACTCCACTCGTTCATTGGCATCCATTTATATCCATAACCGTCCACTGCTTATTAAGTGTTTTTAAGCTTTTCGTAAAAGCATCGCCAACTATTCAAAAATTATTGTATTTTTTCACATTATACCAAGAAAATTTTACGTTTTATTGTTGTTTTTATAGTTCGTATTGAGTGCAGACAGTCTGCCTTTAGAATAATTAACTTTTTTTAATGAAACAATTTATGGGCGTTAGAGAAGAAGCGCTTGATAATAATCGATGAAAAAAAATTTTTTTTCAGTGCACACAAAACAATTTAAAATAAAATGGCGAAAAAAGATCAACAGCAGTGTAATTTTTAAATAGTTTAATGCAGTAATAGAAAATAAAGTCGAAACATAATTCATGTAAAACTGGTACAATGTTAAAAGTGAATGTGTACTTACCCGACATATCTACCCGAATTAATCAAGATGAAAATCTTTATTGACCGTTCGCGTTAATATTATTACTGATTATCATGACAAGGGCAAGTAATAAGCAAAAATATACCAAGTTGATATGTACAATGATTTTTAAATCTTTATTTAACGTCAATTTAAGATTTTTTTTTCATATATAATAAGTACTGATAAAACTGACACAATAAAAGACATATTGCATTTATTTGGTCAATAGTAGTTGTAATCAAGTTTGATTATCCTTCCGCGATCCGTCTCTGGAGTTTATAAGTTGTTCTGAAAATCAAGAGAATGTCTAAGTTAGCACCGTCAAAAAAGGTAACGGCGAGAGCTTAATTTTTTTTATTTTTTTTTTATTTTTATTAATAGTTACTAATTTTCTGTTCTAACATCCCAAATAAAGGTAGAAATGTGATCAATAGTAAGAGAAAGAGAAAGAGAAAAAAGCACATTGGCTCATTCATCTGAATTGTCATTTATAATACTATTTTTATATAATAATTTCTGTACAATATGTATAGTATCAATCTTAATGAAAAAGTCAGGTCAAACTTTGTTTTTAATTCAATTTTTGAAGGAGGTAATGAGGCAGCGGGAAACTCACAAAAATACCCGGGAATTACGTATCAATCCCTTTTCTCAAGCTTTGCACGTATGTACAGTATATGGTTAAAACTATCATCTACGAGATTAGACAAAATATACACAAACACACGCAATATATGTAATGCTAAAAAAAGCAGATGCATAGTAATTCATAGTAGAAATATTTAGAGCTTGAACTGAATTGGTGTTAGTAAACTGTGAGAAAATATATATTATTTGCAGACATACTTTGGAGATTTTAATGAAGTGTTTAGTTGCTATTATGGACGTAAGAAAGATGTATCGATGCAATTAATAAAAGACTTTTAAATGATACAACTATCGTTCGTGTCTTGAAACATTCAGCATAAATTCGTAGTCAAATTATTCTGTGCTGACAGTCATTATTGAAAGGTATGATAAAATTATGAATTTTTCACTCAAGTTATAGCTTACAAGCACAATTTCAGAAATTAAAATAGTAAATAAAAGTTAAATAAAATATAAACAATCAAAAGGTTAAAATAAGTTCGGACTAAAATTGCGAAAGGTCCAGAATAACTAAGATGATTAAAATTACCAATGAACTATTGTCTATGTAAAATGAAGTTAGATTTGATTTATAGGCTTTCAAATTATTTAATTATTTTATTTAATTATTTTATTTGTTAACTAAATAAAAGATTACTAAAATTATTATTCTAATTTTTAGATCTTTCTAGGAATCACTACTTTATTTGTAATACCTACCTCTATTTACGAGAATAACATACTCACTGAAAAATCGCGTTTTTCATACTTCACTCTCCTTTTACATCTTGTACGTCATCACCAATGATATAAAACTTTTAATTATCAATTTCTAGAAAAATTTATGATGACCAAGAAAGTGTTGCCATTAAAATAATTTTATCAAGTCTAGTGAAATTTATAAGCAGTAGTATTTCTCGATTGATTTAAAAAAGTGAAAAAGCGATTATTGCCGAGGAAAAATTGTATTAACGATTTGGCGCCAAGAAAAGACGTCTCATTTTTTATTCTTCTATTATCTATACGTGCATGCCGCGTATAAAATCGCTCCCGGACAAAGCTCGCTTTGAACTTTCATATTTTTCACGATCGCTTTATAACTCGTATACAATAGCAATTTTCTTACACACTTTTTTTAAGAAACACTTATGTCTTTCAAGGATCCACATACAGTGAGACTTGGAAAATGGATCGAAGGCATAAAATACAGCCGATGGCATGTTGAATGTCTCTGCGGGGAATGGGCCATGTTACCGCGTGTACATGTACATAGGATAAAGCTACAGACTGGCTGCATAATACATTTGGAGCAAAAGCGTTTGACTAATGTATTAGTAATTCGAGTTAAGAATAGACTTTGGTGGAAATGACGAAGTGCTCGTTAATAACATGCATTTCCACTTTAGGTGCATGTAATTTTTGCTCATAAAAAACCGTCACCATTTGTTAGTTTTGTTAATAGAAACGTCAAACTTTATAAAGTTACCAGGTTAAATAGAAGGTCATAGAGATACTTACACAAATTTTAAAATTAAAGTGGTTATGATAAAAGAAACATTAAACAAAAATTCAAAACAAATAAAGAAAATGAGCAACTTAAGAAAACACAATGTTGTTCCTAAAAATTTTAAATTTTCAAATTATTAGCTGCATCTGCTAATAGTTGTTATTTCTAAAAATGTCACTCATTTAAGGTCACCAAAAAGTCAGCTGGATTTTAATGTATGATGTCTTTTGTACTGGTTCCAATATGTACAAAAGTTTATGGAAAATATTAGATAGCAATATTGCGCATGAGGGGGAACAAGGGTAATCAAGATTGACAAATTTATATTAATAAATTTAAATCGTAGATATAAGTGATAACCACATTTTAGCATAGCTCGCTACATATTATACTAGGCATTTGTAAAATAAGTTTTTATCTACATAAATGTTTTTTATATATATGATATAAAATTTTCTTTTCAAGTGGTTTCCACTGCTCAGATTTCCTCTGCTTCAAAAATCAAATATGTGCGGGAGTAGTTAAAATATTTTAAGTTCTAAAAGATTTTTAAAATATGAATGATCAATACCTACGAGTTATGTGCATTACCTGAATGAGGTTCTTTTATACAATTCATCACTATAATATTCAATATTTACTGAAGAACTGTGCAATAATTAAAATTTTTGGTACAACAGTAATTCAACAAGAAAGGTTTTTTGTGTAAAAAAAAGGATGATGACTGATGATGAATGATGTTCAAAATGTGAATGATTCTTAACAGCACTCTGAAAATGCTTTGAATTCAAACTTCCATAAGAAATCACTAACACATCAATGAAAATCTTCTGAAAGCTGAATACATTAAATGTATTTTATTACAAACAACTGAAATGTATTTTATAAAAAGAAAAAAAACATGTGCAACAAAGAAATGATTTATTTTTCTTTAAAATATACAATGTATAAGTACTGCAATAAAAAAATGTATTCATTATGCAATGCTTTAAATGTAAAATTATAAAAACTGACGGAAGAAATTTTTCATTTTCACTATTTGAATTCGTGAACTTTAATATGAAATAATAATGGCAATTTAAAACTTATTAACGATTATTGCAAGATGTGATTCAAACTTAAATATTTGACACGTTTTTCACGAGAGAAATATGGTTAAATATTGCACACATAGTTTTTTAATTGGAAAACAACAACCGTGCACAATACTTCAGTATACGAATTACATCTTACAACGATTATTAACAAGTTTTATATAGAAGATAAAATTAGTTCTATAATTTTTTTTCCATAATTCTTCTAAATTGCTTTTGTATTTTAATACTTGATTTTCCTTCGATAAAAATAAATTTTTAGTAAAAAAAATTCGAGAAATTTACAATATATTACTTTCCTCGGCAAAAATTAATTAAAGGAAACCTGGTCAGTAAAGCATGCAATGCAAAACAAACATGAAGGATGCAAATATTTGATGTGCAAAAAACCAAGTATAATATTACAAACATAAAACGTGAAAAAATATGGTGAACGATGATATGTTTAAAAATCAAATCAACACAGACATATGATGAAAATGTATGTACAGAAATAAACCATTCTTCCTGAATTTCAATATGAATAATACAAGAATTTTTCCAATTAAAATTTCACCATCATAAATATTGCACAAATGGAATGTAAAATTTTCGTTATAAATGAATATTTAGTTATTTTTATAACTCACTAACATTGAAATATTCTGATAGTAAATATTTGATATTAATTCAAATACTCATCTGTAAAGGTTGATAGTTAATTACGCATTATTTAATTCGTGAAAATCATAATGAGCAAAGATGTAACGTAAGGTTCAATTGCAAACAGTATGCTCTCTTTTCATTATTATTATCCATATTTTGTCTAATAAATTAGAAAAGATTGTTTTCATTCCTTTCTATAATTCTCTACCTGGGATAGCATGCAGTGAAATTTTATATACTAATACGAAGAAAAAAGTGTCTGAAAAAATCTGAAGATAATTTTCCTAATAAGAGAATAATAGATGATTAACCTACGCATATAAAACTTACTCACGAATAACCACGTTTCATTTTCAACGCAAGCTATCCAAGGCGCACGGATTATATTTAACTTAAATTAGATTGTGTTTTGAATTGTAAAAAATTGATTTTTTAAGATAATCGACTTCTATTAATTTTAAATATTAAAATGAATATGCATCCATGATATTAATAAAAAGTAAATTGAATTCTAATCACTTATTCATCTGAACTAAGCTCATTGATAATTAATATTGTCTAATATTTTGAAGACAAAAAAATTCTGAAATAAAAATGTCACTATTTGCTTCTCAATGTTTTATAATATGGCTTAATTACTCAACAATAACATTTTTCAAGTAACAAAAAAAATTTAATTTAAAAACTCTCAGACTTAATCAAATTATGTTGATGCTGTAAGCCCTCGATAAGATCTTTATGGTTTAAAGTTTGTTTTATATTGATTTTACGCTCACGAAAATATTCAAGCCTCTGCCTATGAGCATCCATAATAGGCGAGAAGCTGATTTCTTTCTTAAATTCTATCCGGTCGGAGTGTTCGCTCACCTGTGCAATGCTATCGGGTATGGGTAGAGGCTTGGCTACACCGATGCGCACGACACCTTTTGGAGCACCCTTGAGTGCTTGAACTGCTTGGTCTAAAGTAGCATTTTCAAGGGCTATGTCGTTGACGAAGAGAAGTCGATCACCCGGTATTAGTTGACCGTCTACCTGTGCTACACCACCCGGTACGAGGGATCTTATAACTATCACAGTCTCATTGGGGTTCATTGGATCCTAGAAAATTATAATACACATTTATTTTTGTTTATCGACTAAGTCTAGAGGGGTAGCTTAAATTGCCATCTACCTGATAATCCAAAATAGAGAACCCAAGGCCTCTCTCTCCTTTCACTAGTTCGATAATCTGTGGCTCGGAGCTCCACATTGCTAATCCAGTCAACGGTTCTAATGAGCGTGACTTCATTTTATTTAGACTAGCATCAGTCACTGTAGCTGTTGTCGTAGTAGACGCCAAGGAACCATCTGATTTAGCTTTTACTAAACGATCTGACGTCGGCAGTAAATTTTGAAGAGAACCACCAAGTATACTCTAAAAAATTGAATTTACATTATCATATTATGTTCTTCATTAAAAGTAATATACATCTTGGAAGCAGAATTTAGATGATAATTCTGTCAAAATTGTTACTTTTAAAATAGTTTGAAAATCAAAAAACGATCAATTCAATATTAGAATTGAATTTTTTTGATATTTTTTATTCTGTAAAAATTTAATTTAAAAAGTCTCTAAAATGAGTATTTTACAAGAGTATCTGTATTTTTATAAAAACGATTTGATATTAAAAAAGATTGCGTGAGATATATTAAATTTAAAAGAATATCAGTTTATGTTCAGCTTTTCTTTCATTCACTTCTTACAACTATGCATACTCATATTTTTTTTAAATTCCCTCAGTGTTTTTTCGAAGGGTTTGGCTAATTATTTTGTATGAGCAAAACTCGTAGACAACATTTTTTATTTTCGTATAAGAAACTCCAAATAACTCTGGAGATCTAGAAAATCATGATTTTCGTAAACGAGGCTCAAAAATCTCTAGAATTTTGTGTACGAACTTACTCCTGAGAAGACAATTTGTTTTATTTTCGAATTATCAATAAAGATTTCGATTCGTTTTTACTTTTTCTTTGAATTAGTCTTCTGATTACACGCAACAATTATCTTACCCTTGTTTGGAAGGCGGCTTGACAGGAACCGGTATCAATTGGGCAAAGTTGATCTTGAGAGGAGCTTCGTCCGCAAACCATTCGCACGTGAATTGGCAGTTTTTTAAGTACCGCGACTACTTCCATGTGATTTATACCAAGCAAACGATATCCATTTACCTGTGAATTCGATCATCATTTAAGATGTCTATTTGATTCTATTGTAGGCGTGATTAAATTCATACCTCTAATAACTCGTCTCCTGATCTTAAAACGCCGTTCTTACCGACTGGACCCTCGGGTAATATCGAACGAATGTAATGATGCGGTCTGACTTCGCGGCCATTCTCAACATCGACTGTTCCTTCCAAACTAATGCCGAGGCCACTTTCCTCGGTAAATTTCTTCAACTGCGCAACCTAAGGATGATTATGTCAGTACAGCAAAGGTTCGATCGATAATTTCTATTCGATGATGGAGTGGAACTTACAACAATCTCGATGCCATCACCGACTATTTTCGTCCATTTAGATTTGATCGCTTCCTCGATGTTCGGAGTTAACTCGCTCGATGGTTTAGTGAGCTGAGCTTCGAGCTTGGCGATGTCGTCTGACTTTTCTGCCATGGCATCCTTGTCAATTTCTTGCAGTATCGTGCTGTCCACGGTCGTGTGCGATTCACCTTCCGGCTCGATTTCCGTCGTCTCGCCGTCCTACAAATCAAAAATCGTGACAGGCGTTGGAAAAAAGTTATAATAAATGTCAAAGGGAAGGAGAGAGAAGAAAACTCACTGCACTGATTGGAAAACTGGGCAAGCTGGCGATGGAAGGCGACCCCGGCGGCGGTGCTCTCAGCTCGCTAGCTGCGATGGCCTGCTGGAGCTGCTCGTACTTGGGCCCGCGCAAATACCGTTCCAGACACAATAAAACCGTCTGTTTGGTGCTGCGCAGTACCTCCACCGCCTCATGATTCGAATAGCCCTGAAGCGAGTGACCGTTTACCTCGACAATGCGGTCATTGATCTGGATTTTCTTGCTCAAATCGGCGGCGCTGCCTTCGCTTATGCTCTTGACGAATATACCCGACAGTTCCTCTGCAAGTTACAAAGGAAGCGTTTAGACTGGTTTCATTTGATTCGCGGTCGAAACTCGATCTCGAAGACGAAAATACCTTTTTCGCAGACGTATCCGGCGATGGTAATGCCGAGTCCGCAGCTGTCCTTTTGAAGCTCGACGGTGAAACGTTCCATCTCCGGCAAGGCGTTGACATCGATCGACGTATCCATTGAGATGGCCGGCAAGTTCTCGATGGCCCTCGCGGTGCCTCCTGCTGCCGCTGTTGTTCTTGCCGAATCCATGATGACGCTCGATCGGACCGGTGTAAGTGCCGTCTATTTTTAGATAAAAACATAAAAAGTGTCACATCCTGGTACGAATTTTTTTTTAAATGATCATCAATGTCTGCAACGATTCGGTAAATCGATGTCCAAGTGTTAGACGAAAAAGTTTCTTCAGCAAGAAAACAGAAAAAACTGCTCGAGCGCGACGAACTGGCCGCTTGATTGTTTTATCGATTTTCTCTACTGTGTTGTACGAATTAAACTTTTCGAGTGTATCGTATAACATAATAAAGTAATTTCGAATAGATTATCAGCGTTCCTCCGAAGTTTAATTGGAAAATGAACATTTTTCTCGTCAATTTCGCAAGCCCGAAGTATAATATACTGAGTAGCAATGGAGAGGTAAAAATTTTAATGAAAAATGAATCTTTGATATCTATTGAAACGTAATTAATTGCCTTTTTTGGCTCATTGTAAGGGAGAAATATTCCACGATTTATAATCACTTTCATACGTAATAAAGAATTAATTTCGCTTGTCGTAATGAATAATCGATTTGTTTCGTTCTCTGAATTAATCAGTGACATACGCGCGCGAAGCTCGTTTCTTCTCTCTGCTCGCGGTGCGGTTGAATTATGAATTAACGCTTCTAAAACAAAAGCGCGACGCAACGCGAACAAAGACGCCCTTCCCTCCCCTGGTATAATTCAATTCATCAACGACGCCACAACAATGTGTCGTTTTCTCGATTATCGTATACGAGCTGCAACGAATGAATCGACGCGCTGCGCATTTCGCAGGGACGCAATCAACGCGACACTGTATGACAAGCCCGAGCGGACAGGCTGAGTGCTGCACAATAATAAATTACCTCGATCTCGCTCTCGGTAGAAAAGACATTGTTGCCGTCGTAGTCCTGTCGGCGTATGGCGGTCGTCTCGGCGCCGAGCTGCATGAGGTGTCTGTCCAGCTCCTCCGGATCGCCGATGACTTTGGTCGGCACGATGGGTACATTTGTACCGTAAACCTGTCCATGAAGACGAAATTGCTTCATTGGTTGAAGAACAAGAATTGCGGTTATAATTTTTAGTGCAAAGGTTTTGAGGGATGGTCTTTTTTTGGATGGCATAGCGAAGAATTTCGATGTCATCGGCTTGGCTTTTTTTTATGTATAGCTGCGTCATGATAATTCGATGGATAAATCGATGGTTGGTGAAATTTTCAATAATTGCTCGCAGAACCTTGCGCCATCGAGTTGGTCTCGTACTGACGAAGTTGCTGTGTTAAACACGCTCACGCTCGCACAAGCACACACCCAAAGAAAAAAAACAACATAAAATGACGTTTGTTCGGTAAAAAAAAATGATTTCAATGAAAGTTCTGTCACATTCAATGGATTCGCATGAAATAAGATTTCCTAACGAAAAATAAACATAAAAATAATAAAAATGAAAAAAATGATGGTAATTGTCGATGTCACATGCACGTATGAAATGTACATTTTACTGTATCATGAAGTGTACCATCACATAAATCATACAAATAAAAGCAAACAAGATGTACACGATAAAACATTTTGACTCTGGAAAAACGCACAAAATGAGATGAAATGCATCAAGTACATTTTACAAACAAGCAAAATGAACTTTATTCTCGTAAGCCAAGATCATGTTCGTGATCTTTTTTCCAACGGTAAATCATAACACGTCGCTACGCGTTAAAATGTATCAAGCAACATTTTCATCAAAAACAAAACAAAACAAAATAACACAAACTCATAATTCTCACACATATAAAGTGAAACTCACTGTTTTCTTTTCCCCCCACTTAGAGACCTGAAAATGATGGTGCTTTTTTAGATAATTGTGAGGACATTGAGATGGAAGTAAAGTGCTAAGGGAGCAGTAAAATGGGCGTTATATTGTCATTTACTTGACTGCGCACTCGAAGCGAGACGTATGGCAGTGGCGCATACGTCTGCGCGAGCCGAGCTGACAGATTCTTACCACGTATTCAGGAGTTATGGGTTCGACTGGGCGAGCGACGACGAGTCGCACATGCGTGCCGGACTGGCGCAGTACCTGGGCGACCTGCTCGCTCGCCATGCCGCGCAAGTTGACGTCGCCGATCTGCAGCATGTGATCGCCGCTTTGCAATCGATTATCGCGATCGGCCACTCCGCCGGGCAATATCGTCTTGACGACGACTCCGGTACTTTTGCCGCCGACGATGCCGAAGCCAAGACCGCTTCCATCATTCACCAGATTGATTATTTCTACTTGCGAGTATTCGGTTTGTAGCTGCAATGACATAATACAACAATTTTCCAAGCCATTTAACGACGTGATTCATACATGCGGAAGTTACTACTGCGGAGGAGGAAGCTGTGGGCGGGTGCTACCAGCAGCAGCATACGTACGTATATACGTAGACTACAGGACGAGCCGGGCGATCTTATGCGTAATTTAAGTCTTATATACGAGCTGCTTCAACGTGCGGCAGTAAACGAGTTAACGCGCGCTCTTTCGCCTCGGCGCCGCTCCTCTATGCACGATGATACTCTACGTACGACCAAGCGAGAGCGGCAAATTACTCGCGCTGCTTTGTATTCGGGTCATGACAATTTTATGGCCACTATATGTATAAATTCGAAAACAGGGTAAACAGCGGCGGCTCGCAGTGCGGAGGAGCTCGCAAAAAATCCCGTAGCCGCGCTCCGATGTTTTATTTGCGCGCTCGTCCAGCGAGTCCGTCTTAAGAGAATTACCCTGGGGAATTTTATACGCCCGAGCGACGTAGAAAAGAGCAAAACTGTTTCCCCTCTCGGTCACACACAACAGCGACGTCGAAACAAAAGAAGGTGACAGGTGCAGAGCTCGATATCGCTTTGCAATAGTTTGACAATAAACGTCGTCATTAAAGCTTCGAGTGTATATCGAACTCGGGGGGCGGGTACACGAGAGTCAGAGCGAGAGAAAGAGAGAGAGAGAGAAGTCATGGATCGCGGGGAGGGCTGGTCGTTGCCACTGCCGCTGTTGCTACTACTAGTCGAGCGGTATATAGCACGAATGAATATTGGACTCGAGCCAGAGATTTGCATGGCAGAGGCAGGCTTTTCTCCGCTTGCGGCCGGTTAGCTGCTGCTGGTGCTGCTGCGTACGCTATATATACGTCTAAAAGGCTAAAGTAGCTCTATCCTGCGCGGCTCTCGCGGGACTATCTCGTTACCTCTCGGCTGAAACTTATGACGCTGCCTCTGCTACTACTTTTGCTGCTGCTGCTGCTGCCTTCCGACCGACAATAGCGAGTAAGTCGGCTTCGTGCGCGGCTGCGCATATTTATTATCATTACCCGTACGCGTTGGACATTTTTTTTGGCCTTTTTTTAATTCAACGTTGCGCACGATTGCCTCTGAATATTCAACAGCTAGCTCGTGGATTAACTTTGACGCCGTAATGCTTTGCGGATGTCTGATCTCACGCGATGCTGCACTACTTGAAACTTGAGAAGCACCGATGCCTCGCAGCTGACATTTCCATTGGCCCGTCGCTTATACTACGGCGTTACATCGATTTTCATGCGGCTGAACGTAACGATCGAGATATCAACTGTCGGACAATTACAGTACTGACCTTTTCTCTCCCTCTCGCTCTATCTTTGGATCTAGCGACCTATCTTATGTATTAACGCTCTGTGCGTGTGTATGGGTATGTTTGTGTAATTCCAAGGAACTTTGCTGCACGCAGGTATATATGCGGACTTGCGAGATTACCCTTAGGGGTATTTTCTTACAACAGTACAAACGGTCGATCGGGAGTACTTGAGTTCGTTCGGCACTCTGACTTCTGTGGCTCTATGGTTATATAATACACACACACACATACACTGACGCGCGCGCACGCAAAGTAAATCTCCTTTGTATAAGAAAATGAATATCCGCAGAGCACTAGTGTGGTCTATATATATTAAACAGTAATAATTGTCACTATCAGTTTTCATAACGAACGAATGAACTTACAATTTCGTTTATTTAGACGGTGAGACTTTTAGCGCGACTAATTTATTCTTCTTAAGAAGCTTTTTCAGTACTGTTATCATTACTATGAATACACTAATGGGAAACGATATTGTGAATTGGAAAATTCACTCAACCCTCACAAATTTTTATTTACACAGTTCATTCATTACATAAACATTTAATCATTAGCGAACGTAGTTTTAATTAGTAATTTGAATAAGGATTATTAATTTTCTACGAATCTCACTCGAGAGTACTTTTTTTCCTCGTATTAATGTTACAAAGAGTGTTACAACGTGGTTTGTATTCAATTTTGGATTCGCACGAAAATTATTTTTTTTACTCCAAATTTTGACCTCAGCAAGCTCTTTTTTCTTTTATATCTTTTTCATTCTTCATAGCATCATAAAACTGGGAATTCTCGCAGATAACAAAACGTGCGGGTCGACAAAGACACGTACTCGAGAGCCGGCCTAAATAAATATCAAACGAGTAATTCAACGCCGATATCGTATCGAGAACCGACCGTTGGGGAGCTATAGATTGTTTTTTGCTCGCTTATGCGGCAAACACTGCGGTAGACCCATGAATTTGCTCATTGTAGACAGCTCTGCAAGATTGCAATTAATGACTCGTTGATTGTTTCCTTTTGAAAGCATTAACTTGTTTTGAAAAAAAAATTTTGCGAGTACTTTCGAGAATAACAATAAATCGAGACGTTTTTCTCCATTTCAAACAGTACAGCAAATTTCGAAGGCGAGATATTTCAACTTCCGAAGTGTAAGGTTATCATGGCTAAGTCATTAATACAGAGCTTCAAGTACTTTAAACAATCATTCAAATGGCCCAATGCAAAACCTAATGAACTATTGTTTCAAACGAGCTTATTTCTATTAAAAAGAGTAAAATAGTTATTTGAAATGGTAAATGAAAAATCGTAACTTCCAATTTTGTTTCATGTTACGGAGATGCGAAAAAGGCAACCAAATAATTGAATTTTTCGTTTATATGGAGTGGGTCGATACTGACGTGAATTATCCAAACGGTATAGAATGTCAGAGTTTCATTAGTTACAGCTTTTCAATAGTGCTTGTCAAAAACACTTGAAAAGTTCCTGAAAATATATGTATTTTAAAAGTATGTCACCGCGCGCATCAGGCGGCGTATTTCATCTGCTCGCACGCCCGAAACGAAAAACGATATCAACATTTTAAAGAGGCACATGGAAATGCAAAAATGTCACTGTACGGGAAAAATTAAGGGATTGAAAAAAAAAACTCGAATACTTGCACAATATGCATCGCGAGTTTCATCTTATGGATAAAACATTAAAAACTCTTTATGTAATTGAGTTAAGCGTGGCGTGTGTGTAGGTGTGTATGTGTATCGTTCGTTATATTTCCTTTTTTCATTTACTTCACTTTAGTCCTCTAGAGCAGAGCAATTAAGTCCTTAAAAGAGAGAAAAATATTGACACACATTTCCTGGTCAACCTTTTCACTCCCGCAACTTTTGCGCAACGTCATGGTAGTGTAAAAAAGTCACAAAATTAAATTTAGTCAACAACAAGACATGAATACTTCTTGGCGTGTCACGATATTAACAAACGGGTGCGCGTTGGCTTTGAAATTTTCACGCTACCTACAAAACACAGCGTTGCAAACTTTAAAGCACCGAAAAAGTTTTGCTCGCTTATGTATACATACACGAACGAAGAGAAAGGGAGTAAAAGAAGAAGGTCTGAGTGCTGCGCGTTGGCAGCGAGTTTAAAGCCTTTAGAGGATAGTAGAGTTTAGAAAAGCACAAGCCACAGAGGCAAAACTTACCACCATTTCCCCACTCTTGGATGTGTCGCTGACTGCCGAGTTACTCCTTTCAACAGCCTGTGTTGCTTTTGGTGCGTTTGTCGTAGCTGACGCTGTTCCGCTGGCCACCACCGACGTCTTAGCCACGGACTCTTGTTTTTCAGCGCCACTGACGATCGCCTGTGCCGTCGCTGATCCTGCTGCTGATACCTGTTGGCCGCCAATGGCTGTTGCTGCCGATGATACCGCTGTGGCTGTTGATGACCCAGCATGTAAGGCTGCCGCTGCACCGGTCGATACCCCGGACAACTCATCCGGCGCCAGAGAGCTCCCAATGTCTGTGGAATTAAAGGCTTGAGATATTTTCAATTCCCGATTGCTGGCAGAGGAAGCTCGTTATGACCATTAATTAAGTGATGATGCTACTTGAGCTTTGATGGAAAAGGGGTACTTCACTTCCAAAAGCATCGAGTCTCTCTACAATACAAATAGAAAAAACGTAAATAGACACTTTGCGAATGATCTGAATCGATAATATTTTTTTTTCCTGGCTCGCGATATTAATGGAAAGAGGAAGATGAAAAGACAAACAAACCGTTTCGTGCTCCCTTCTATCTGTGTGTGTATACGCGTATATTTACACACGCGAACTTGCACACACAGAGCCACCCAAAGATGATCAATCACGTATCGACGGTGCGCTCTCGCGACGAAATTCGACGCGCATGATTGATAGATCGGTCAGACTCTATATGTGTGACGAATTTTTTTCGCCTGATTCGGAAAAAATAGAGAAAGAAAGGGTTGACCTGTACACGAGAGCGTATGATAAACTTTCGCTGGCGCTGCGCGCGTATGCGCGTCGAGCGCGCGCCGTGATCGATCACAGCTTTGTCCATGTGGTATATTATGGCTGGGGCTCGGCAAACGATCCGTGCGCGCCGCGTGGAATTTAATAAAATCTTCGAGTGCCGCGCCGATGTAACTGCATTTTGCGTGTGCGAATGTACCCTCGCGCCCTGACAGAATCAAAAAGCAAATTGAATTTAGAAATTGTTCGTAATTACGAATGAGAGGGAAACACGTTTGGCATTATTTTGTAATCGGTTTATTGATTCACAAAGAATGCAATAATAAGTACAATGGCTTCCTCTCTTGCGCTATTCGAGTGAAGCAGCCTAGAGGATTATTAGTTAGCAATGTTTTTAATAATACTTCGGCAACATTAATCAGGATCTTGAACAATTTTTTTCCTATTAAAGTACATTTTCTTCAGCCGATTACTTTTTTTATTCCCAAGTGATGAGTTGTTGTTCGCGAAACGTCCAACTTTGTAAATTAAGGATATTTTGTGCATTTAATAAACTTTGAATTTCTTCTTTGAGCAACTTATACTTATACTGTAAAACTTTTGTTTAATTTAGCTCCGAGATATTTTCGCGTCAAATTTAAATGCATATCAGAAAGTTAAGAAGTAATGAAATTCGTCATAATCACAAAGGGATCAGTCACTGTTTAAATTATTTTTAAATTTCCCAAGAATTCACGAGTAAAAACAAATAAAACGAAGCGTCGCCTTGGTTGGAGTTTAATTTTATTTTTCAAGCTCGCGGCACAGCATACCCATTCATCACCGTAAATTATCATCAGAAAATAAAATCTAAGCGAACAGCAAGACGCAGAGAGCGCGTGCACAAACACTCACGCATATCGACAGTTGTGCATACACCTGGGAGAATAAAGGACCAAGTTGCAAAAGTAACGTTTCTGCTGATGCTGTCGAATACGGTATACAGCTGCGCAAGCTTGGAAGAATCGGATGATGCGAGATAGCCGAGAGTAGCAGCGCAGCGGCACTATATGACATCGCATTCGTATAGCGGTAGCCAACCACACACGAATCCTCAATTAACTAAAACTCGAAGCCGGAACGTCCGCCGCGCGTGGATAACTGGACGCACGCACACCCACGCGTCTATATAACTTCATCCACAAAGCAAATGGATCTTTTTCTTTTGCCAGCTCTCGGCCTGACGCTGGCTATGTATGCATGCATACACATGCCGTTGCGCGAAAACTGGAGGGATGGTATTTACTGGCATGAAATGAGAGATAGAACGACGATAGGAAAAAAGCAAACGAGGGAAAGAGAAAGAGAGAAAGAGAAAGAAAACGATACGCGCTGGAGCTTGCGTTGGCTATTTCGAGATCATTGCTCCAGCGGTTATCTATCGTTTTAAGACTCTTTTTATTCTCGGCGAATTGTCAATATTATATAGATCATTTGCGATCTCAAGTTCTATTGGATTTTCATTTAGCTACATTTTCTCCCCATTTCAGATAATATCCTTTTCATTTCTTTTTCATATCAAAATTTACGATGTTTACTAGTCGTGTTTTTTTTTCTATTTTGAAAACATCAGATGCGCTGAATGCCCACAATTCGATAATTTATGATTTAATTCTGAATTTTCTCGTTGCAGGATAAACAGATATACTCGAGGAAATTTCATCGAAGGTAATCGTAATATCGGTGGAAAATATCAACGTAAAATCAATGCGAATGAAAGGGAAAAATAATAATTTTCGAAAATACAGCATGAATGTAAGAATAAATAATCCTCAGTTTAATTGAAAACAGCAAATTTAAAAATTTAATGAAAAGAGAATACTGTGACTTTAAAATTATTGCGTTTTATAAAGAAAATGAAAATTATTGTTAGTAATTAAAAGAGTTTGGTACGTACCTTGGGCGCTTCTTGCAACGATCAACTCCACTAAACCCCGAGCCTTCTGGAGGATGGATATCGCCTGCTCATGGGAGATATTTGAATCCAAGGGCTGTCCATCTATAGCCAATATCTGGTCACCCTCTAGAAGTCGGCCATCGCTGAAAGCAGACAAATAAGGGCCGAGATTACTCGATGCGGTCAATGGAAAATTCGACGACCGAGCAAATTTTCAGTTGCAATGAACTTCTAGCTAATTCGTTTCATTTTGCAATTAGTTGGGCATTAGCGGTTCGATCAAATGATCCGTTTATACTGCATCGGTCGCTCGCAAATTAAACTCATATATATCCATCATCCAAACTAATCGATTATGTAAACTGATACTTTTGCCGAGGTGACGCGTTGCAATGAGCTCGATCTTTTGTATGTGAAACGTGATACACATACAAGTTAATCCGAACATCGAAAACGTTTTAAAATCACACGATTAACACGCGAACAAACGTTCGGAGCATTTGTATAAAGTTTTTCCAGCTTTAAATGAAAGTACAGCTATTATTATGTAGCAGCCGAGTTTAGTTCATTATCCTTATATCGCAATTTTCCATCATAACACGAGTGTTGCGCGCTGCGCAAAACAAGCTGCAGCTCAGAAGTCACGCGCGCTCAAAACTCGCTCCAAGCTGATACACACAACACACAGAGAATATGCGCGTGCACGCGCGCGCACTCGGGATAATTTTTCGCAGCCATAATGCAAGCTCACGTAAGTCGACCTAATAATAGTTATATGCACCTCGCATACTCGAGGCCTGCCGCGCGATAAATGTGTTTGTGTTGTGTGTATATATCGTATAATATGCACATATGCGCACCCCACCTACCCGGCTAGGAGATCCCGTATAACTCGGCCAGATAATGGCGGGTAAGGCCGAGCTTTTGCCGCGCGCAAGCTGCGGCAGTTAATGCTCCACTTGGCTATTTCCCGCTTGCACCCGCACATACGCGATACGCCGCACCGCCTGCATATATGTACGTACGTACGTCGAACGAGAGAGAGAGAGAGAGAAAGAGAGGAAATCGTGTCCTGTTTGGCGACGCGATCGATAGTCCTAGCATTTTCATGACGCAGTTATTATACACGTAGAACACGTGTGCAAAAAAAAAAAAAAAATTAACGCATGAGCAACTGACTGCAGCAATTTTTTTTATATACCATTCGAATGCCAAGTTGAGTGCATTATAAATCCACCATCAAACGAGAACGCCTAAGCACGCTCCAGCGGTACACCGTCGAGTTAAAAGTAATTTGTTTTTTACCGCAACATCATTGTACAAACGTCAAAAACGTTTTTGCGGTCTCAATGTATATTAAAACAGTTTTGGCAAAAATATGGCGCAATTTTTAACGAATCGATAATAATAAAATTATTATTCACGAATATATACCTGTACTGATCTCTCTTTCTCTAGCTATTAATACACTCGATGTCTAGTGTATGTACGAGCTGAGCGTGATATTGCATTTGCATCATCCGCCTGATTATCATATATAGCCTTGTATAGGAAGTATATATTTTGAAATTTCGATAATAGGCGAAAACGATCGGCCGTTGATTCCTCCTTCCACCTCTCAATATGCTCTTCTGCTCTCAATCTCACTGCTATAGCCTATACTGTTGTTATTATTTACGCGCAAGCTAGCTTCGTGTGCGAGTGCACGCCATAAATCAAACAAGTGTCTGGCATGTTCTCTTTCTCTTTCTCTCTCTGCCGCACGCACAAGCGCGAAATATATATTCCACTGCATCCGCGGTGTGTTTTAGGGAAATTATAACTGCACATACGGTATGGCATTTTGCGTGTGCACTTGATGCGTGAGGCTATAAATAACAACGGGTCAGCGACCTTATTCCGAGCTTTGAGCTTTTTGCTCGCAAGCTGCCACCACCATAATATGTTGAGAATTTTGGAAAATGCGCAGCGCATATTTGCGTTTACGCAAAAATTTTAATGCAACTTTGAAAGGGACGAAATAAAAGGGTATGGAATTTTCATCATATCGATCGGTCTCCTTTTACCCATTAAGGCGTCATCTTTTACGGTTTTGTAATTACAATTCGATACACGCACAAAAAGGTTTCACTAGGATAAAAGTTTTTCCAGTCGTTAAAAAATATTATTTTCACGAACGATTTCAATTCTTGATATCCATGCCATGAATAAGCCATTACTCAGTGACACTTGCACGGCTCTCGACTTTTTATATGTATATATACATTAAATATAAAATGGAACGAAAATCGCGAACCTACTTTTCGAATCGGATTACGATACGTATATATTTTTTCGCCAGAGGCAGCCGCCATGGATCGAAATCCAAAGCCATACGTTCTCTCTCTTTTTTTTCTCTCTCTTTCTCTCTCTTCCGTGCACTGTGTACGGCAAAGCAATTGAAAAGTTTTTAGGGAGTATCACATTAGCCTATAGCGACGAGTTGCACGAGGCAAAACTCGGCAATTTCACGGGGGCTGAATCGCGTAAATTTTCCACGAAGCAAAATAAGCGCGTCATAAAGGCTCTTTGTATATGTGTGGATACGTATAAAGCTGCGATGTATATGCAAAGTGCGAACATGAGAGAATGTTTATGCGTTTCTAATTTACGAAAGCACTTGGAAACAAAATGTGTACGAGTGCGAGAGAGGAGAACAGGGAGATGACGAGTTAAAGTTGAGATATTATTGTTGTTGCAGTTTTAGCTCAAGTATAAAATTTTCTCCACTCGTCTCCCGTTGTGTCTTGTTTTTCTTGCTCTAAAGGTTTACGCACACGAGCGGAAAGAGCCTCGAATAGATTTACAAAAGGAAAAATAAGAGGGAGAGAAATACCTAGATCTATATATAGAGATAGAGAGAAGAGCAGCGTGAAGGCGCAGAAGTGAGAGTAGTAACATAGAAGGACGATGAGTTTATACATTAGCGAAATTCAGTCAACGCTAGTGTCAAGGGGCACTCGGAGCGAGAAAGAGAGGAAGAAAAGAAGCCAGCCGACAGAGGCAGAGAAAGAGTGGGACAGTAGCGGAGAATCCTGACTCTATGACTTTCTGGCTCTTCTGGCGAGAGCCAGATAGTCAACGCCGAGACTTTTTATCTATATACGCCAGCCGACGAGCAGCTGCTCTCCAGCTAGTTGAAGATAAGCTCGAGATGTGCACAGATAGCACTATTACGGCGCTCATTCGCTCGTTCAACAAGCTTGCGAAACATCAAAGCTCAACGACTCGTTGGCTGCGCTCTCTCGCTCGCAAGCTCGGCCGGTGGAGTGCAATTTTTCCAACGTATATCTTTTGCTCGTCCAATTTTCGACACGTACGTGTGACGGTTGTTATATTTGTTGTGGATATTGTCCATTTCGTTGCAATAATATTGAATTCCCTTTTACAGCCACGTCCTCGATGGAGCGGAAAACATATAATGAGTAATTAAATTTATTTGCCTGTACACAAGGCAAACGATTGTGCGTGTTTATAGAGGTTGCATAAACGTATACACGCCGAGAGCTTACAGTGCGCTCGACGAGGAGCTTTTCAATGAATTCGGAAGGCTGATCGACAGCGTGTAATTCAATACTCTTAAACAGAAACCGACGCGAGCGTAATGGCATAAAGGAAGGTCGTTATAGCTGTCGCGCGCGCGCGGGCGGAGGGTAGAAAGCGAGGAGGGGTGTGCAGAGCGGGGGGAAGGGGCCGGGTGGCGCACGAACGAGTATACGGCGCGCGTATACGACGCGCGAGTTCATCTATATCGCTGTACTCAATTATCCAGCTCCACACGGAGGTAATAAACTTGAGAGTGACTGCGCGCGCGAGTGCCAGGGTTTATAAAATCAGGAGCGCGTCTCGTTCGTTCATTATATGATACGTGTAGTGCGCACCTGCTGATGAAATAATTCAGTGATGGTGTGTGTGTGTGTGTGCTGCGAGTGCACGTGCGTATGCGCGTGTTTCGTATGTACGTGTGTTTATAAGCCGTAACCGAAATATTTACCAAGCCCTGCACGATAATATTTTTTTTCTCCTCTCTATGAAAAAATCCTCGCGAAAAGCGCAGACATGTATTATTTAATAGCAGTTTTCGAAATGTACCCGCATGATCTTTTTCTTTCATTCTCCCTCTCTTCTTTTTCAAAACTATTCCGCCAACTCGCGGCTATACGGTTTGATATAAAAAATGTATCAAATACCGTCCGAGTGTATAGCGAAAGAAAGAAAGAGAGAGAGGAGAGGTAGTGAATTACATTTTTGCTCAGCTCTCGACTCTCGAAAATTCGAGAAAAACAAACTATTCTCCGCTACTCGAGCAAATAACACGGAAGAGGAGGAGGTGGAGGAGTAGCGCGGCTTAAGTCGGTAAAATAGTTGAATTCCTCATCTTCTTTCGACTAGATGAAAGGATCTATAGGTATATATACTCGACGAGGATCCAGAGTACTTACAGCACGAGCTAGGCTCAATTTATACGAAAAGTATCTCTATATCGTTCAAAAGTAAGAAACTCTTGATCTGATCTGCCGTTCGCGCCAACTCTGACGTTTTTCCTTACTCTCCTTTCTCTCTCGCTCTTCCCCTACTGTTCTACATTCTTCGCTGGCCCCCCAAAATTCTTAACGTTAAAATACTGCAGTCGACGCAATATCCGCCAACGTAGTCGCACGCGCTCGCGACCCCCAAAGACAATGCATAATAACGCACACCCGTAAAATAAACGGGTCACCGTTCAAAAAGAAGAAAAATATTTTTCAATTTCATCCTCCAGTATAGTGCAAGCGACTTATGGTGTCCTTAAGGGTAGCTAGACTGCTCTTGAATGAGACGAAATTCGATTTTTTCTGGCTGGCTTTAAGCGACGATTTCTTCTTATTATTAGATCAGTGCGACATATCGTTTCGCAAAGATGGTCTTTGACATCGTTGAGCTATCAAAGAGGAAAAAAAGAGCAAAGAAGGAGCAGAAAATCACAAAGAGATAGAGGTTTTATATAGGAAATTGCGGTATAAGTCCATGTGAACGCGGCGCACTCGTGCAACCGACACGTCATACGTACACCGGCGCACTTGTCTCTTCTTCTTCTTCTTCTACTTCCTCCTGTTACTGCACACCTATACATTTTCCAGGGGTGCAGATACTCACGTACGGCCACAAACACCCACACGTTCTCACACGCACGCTTAGGAGCAGATGCAAATTTTCATATTGACCTACATGTACACGTGTGGTTGGAATGAGTTTTGTGATCTAGCACGGGCACATATAGCGCAGCGAGCGAATCGCGCTCGGTAAAGATAATTTTTTCCCTGGGTGCTGCATGCATAGTTAGTGAGAACGACCAAGATGAGAAAGAGTATGAAGATAAATCGAGCGCAAAAAATGTGGATTCGTGATAAGAATCGGTTCCCTTTTTCGTTTTTATACTTTTGTTTTTGTGACTGTCTGCCTGACTGCCTCTGCATAAGCCCGACTGCCATGCTCTGTTCCACTACTCTTGCTGAGAGCTCAATGCTTTTCCTTGCATAGTTTTTTCCTTTTTTCCCTTTTTTTTCATTTTCTTGCATTTTTAGTGTGGCTGTCTTTTGCCAACACAATACCAAGCTGGTATATACCGTACATCCCTGTAGCAGGCGCACATATAGAGCGTACATTGTCAAATAAGCGAGCTACAGAAATATATAAAAGAAAAAGCGAGATGAGGCGTCTCGTTGATTTGGCTTATTTACCGAAGTCCTACATTGAAATGCCAATTGTTTTTCACCGAATCCGAAACGGAGTCACGCACTTATTTTTCATCCGCGGAGTTGAATTTAAAATTTACTTACAAAGCGCACGAGTTTGTTATGGGTTCGTTATCGATGCTAATGCGTTTATCGATTGCCCAACACAGCAAGGCGAAAAAATACATGCAAAAATTAACGGCATCGTTCATAACGTTGATAATCCAAAGCTCCGATCAAACGAAATACGGTAATCGAAAGTTCGCACTCAATCAGAAGCTGTTCGTTTACGCAGTGTGTCAAAGTAATTACAGCAATCGGGGATATGTGTAATCGTTACTCTTGTCATGATATTCGCAGCTAATACGTGATATCATAATTTCTCATTTGTAGACTCGCACACGTATATGCGCAAAGTATAGGCGCGAGAAAGTAGATGTAGGTGAAATAGGCTTTAATATATTTTGAAGCGTCGTTCGAGCTTGCAGAGCCAAGAGAGGTAGAGAGAAAACTGCACTCGTCGTTCTCGTCATATTTATCACCCCCGATCCATAAATTGCCTCGTTTCTCTCTTGCTCCCAGACGTCTAAGGCTCGAGAGCAATTTACACATTCACAGCAAAAGCCATATATGCGTGATATAGGTAGATGTATAAGAAACGCACGAGCGAGTATATATACATGGAGCAAAGCGCATTTGTTACGCGATGGTTATAACGCCACCGGCTCTGCACATACGTATGTGTGTGTGTGTGTGTGTGTATGCGATATAAAGACCTATGCGGATATATCGCAAGGGTGTGCATTCGCAGGCTAGGATCTACGCTGTGTACGCGGGCCTGGGTCAATAAATCCTCCCGACGTCGAAGTCGGGCAGGCAGGCTTCGAGCGCGGCGGCGGCGGAGGCAGCGGATGGATATAGATAGCGCTAAAGAGCTTCGGGCGTAAGCTCCTCCAGCCCTGCATACATGCGCAAACTCGCGCACACACAAACGTGTAAGGAGTACAGCAAGGCAAAGCTCGGAAGATGTTGGTATACATTCACGCTTGGCTGCAAACGAAATCGACGAGCTTTACGTTTCTCGATCGTACGGGGATGATAAAGCGAAGCCATAGACTTTTCCTCGGCCTGGAATGGGATTCCCATCGGAAAACAAAAGCTCGCTAACAGTCCCGTGAATATGCGGCCACTGGACGATACGTGAGCTTACACACACACATACACGGACAAATACACACATATACAAAAGGATCGCGCACGCGACGTCGAGCGTACATGTACGCGGCCGTATGAATATGCAGGATATGCTACTGCTGCTGCTGCCACTGCTGATGCTGCCACTTGCGTATGCAAATAGTAATTCTACTCAAAGCTCATACGTGTATCTCTCGCTACTACTGCGTATGCGCTGCATATACGCAGCAGAACGCCTACATATAACAGTACTTGGGAATTGCATTAATATTAGGGACGACCATTGCAGAGAGGGAGAGAGAGAGGTGAAAAGGGAGATACGCGTGAATACGCCAACATGTATGTGTATGCTTATGTATTTGTGTGCGAGAGCGAAAGTCAAGCTGCGGACCGATGTGCCAATCATATAAGGGCCGAATATTGATCATTGCCTGTTTGCCATATATAGACTGCTGTTATTCACGATCTGTAACTCATATGACGCAGCGGACGAGGTCACGTGAAAATTGGCTCCGAAGCTGGCAGCGATAATTTGGGCTGATTTTGGCGAGCGCTGCGCACGGGCTTGAATAAAACGCACGCGAAAATCGACGAGATAAGATAGGAATGGAAAAGCTCTCGAGAGTGGTTTATCGACGAAAAAATAACATGGAATTTCCGCGTAAATTTCGATGAAAGCTCGAATGTCATCCGCGAGGAAGAACAATGCGCAGCATTAGGTCCGATCGCGCGTATGATATAACTGAGTGACGCGCGTAGACACATCGCTCGACATTAAAATCAGCAAGTTATTACTGGAAAGCTCGGGTATTAGCGCCAGCTATAGTGCAGTGATAATTGACGGGTAATCGTTGCTTATTTACTGGAAAAGCCAAGATTCTCTTCTAAATTTATTCGATGAATTATTCAAATCTTCTCTCCGACGCAAATTACTCACACGCGGTTGCTTTAATTATTATAATTGCAATGAGATTCTACAATTCGAACTAAACTCGGGGCGATGTTTTCAAATTCGATAAAAAACGCCGAGGATCCGCAGAACTCGCGCTTTTTATTTCATTAAAGAAAAGATGGATAAGTTCCGAGGATTACCCGGAGCTCGAAGCGCTGCGAACATCTGCAGAAAATTGCTAAACTAAATTTTGCTTTTGATGTGACTAAGAGTTAAACTGCACTTTTGGGCTCTAGCGGGAGGCAAGAAAGACTCTCAAGTGAGTGTGTGAATAAGAGGGATCAGACGCGCGGGCACACGCTCTCGGTGCGAGCATTCGAATCCGACAAGCAGATTTACACCTTCCGAAGGTGCTAAAAAAAGCCGAATTCAATTTCTCCTTTCAAATTCACCTTAGAATGATCTCTATTCGTGTTTGGATATACCGTAATTTATTCAAACAAGATCAGTCGCCGATCGAATAGTCTACGAGCTGGTGTCACTCTTCTTCGGCTGTATTAACGCTGAAAATGAAGACACTGTGTAATCCCATTTTCCGTGCCAACTAGTAGTAACAAAAAGAGACAAAAGCGCAAAGACTAATTCGGTGGCATACAGTGCAGCGCGCAGGAGGGCGGAGAGCCGCTGCACGCCAGCTGCTTTTTACTCTAAGCTTCCATTCATTTTGCCACTTTTCACTTTACATTCTTCTTTGATGAAAAAAAAGAAAGAATAGGTATTCCGAAAAGGAGACTGTGTGCGCGCTCGCGCGCCCCATTCGGGCAAAAGCTCTTTACGGTTACTATATCTTTTTGGCTTTTGCGCAAGGACACAGAGAGGCAGAGATATTTTCTAAGTTGGATGTCCCGAGCTTAATCCTACTTTCCAAAACTTAAAGCAGAATCCATCAGAAGCAGTCTAGAAAATTTTATCGAACTTATTTCAAGCTGCCGAGAAAGAGAAAGAGAAAAAGAGAGAGAGAGAGCGGAAGAGCGAGCAAGCGAAGCGTGCAGCCATTTACCAGTTCATATTGATCTTTTCACTTTCTCGTTCCTCCTTCGATGCGCGCCTACGTATATAGCGCAGTAGTAACGCACCGGGCTAGGTGCGGGAATAAAACTGCGCGCACCGTTTTGCAAAACGCAAGACACTCCGCTTAATCTGTCACGGTTTAACGAACGCCCATGTAAATTCAACTGTACAAGGCAATACTCACTTTGAAAGAGCACAGATTTTGCATTTAACTTCGCCGAGGCGAAAAGTTGCTCTATGAAATATAGGAAGACTATGTAGTCTGCCGCAGGAAAATACTTGAACGCGTTCATCATAATTTAATATAAGACCATTAAAGTTCTGAAAGTTCCTTCTTGTAATTGCGGTCCAATTCTAGCTGTTATTTTTATCCTGGTGGTTCATATAGCCAATGACGTTTCATTTATGGGTAAACATCGATTGAAAAAACAATCGAATTCACGTCAAGTCAGCATTGAAATCAAACGCAGCCGTTTCCCGAACGCGCGGCGTCAGTTAAATCCTGGCTATAAAAATAAGCCATTCTATCCATCGAGTATCCATACAAACATCGCGAGCTGCATTCGAACACTCGTCGTTAAACACGAGCAAGAGACATGATAGAACAGACAGCATCAATGAGAGGAGCTGGAGGTGGGAGAAGTGGTTCCGCATAGGCGACATTGGGTCTTGCGAGCTACACGATGAAAGAGCCGATGCTACTTCCGCATCGCCAATGCAATTAGCGCCAGTTCGAATTTCCACGTGTATATTTATGCTTGAACAAAATGGGTACGATTCGTGCAGTCTCGACATGGGTCTTCCTGCAGCTCGCATCGATCAACCGACGGGTCGTTGATCGCGTGTAGCAGCGCACCTTGAGATGTACTGCTACGACTACTATGCGTACCGTATAATCGAACCTGTGTCGGGCATGGGAAGGATCGACGGTACCGCTGGCAAAATTCGATTATCGATTAGCATGGAAAATGTCCTCGGGCAGCTTTTATTGTCACAACGAATATTAACTTTATTGTCTGGGCCGATGCATGTTGACTGGAATCGTTAGGGGAATTATCTCCCGTGATTGGAAAACTGACGCTATTGTGCCGGGTTCAATTGACGAAACAGTCATCGCTGCTACTTATTAACTTGGATGATTTTTCGATTGGCTTTTCGAAATCGCTGTAAATCGAAAAATGTCGTTTCTGTTCGACTCTACAGGGACTAATACTATTAAGCTAGTCCATGAATTTTCGACTTTCCACTTTGGTATAAAATCAATATTTCAGGATACATAAATTCCGTCATCGACGTGGCAGTAGCATCAGGCGGAGAGCAGCCCCCTGTGGGCAATATATCACTTTATGATCTTAAATATCATCGCAATTTGATAACTTTCCAGCGAAATTCCAATATCCCTTTCATCCTACGCCTCTATATACCCCGTACGACAGATAATGACGAATATTTCTATTCAGTCTTGAAAGTTTTTCTTATCTCTAGTCGCGCAGTTACCGAAGCCTTATATACCTAATAAGCTGTCGGAGTTTCAGCAATGAGTCTCTCTCGTTCTAGCTCTTTCTCCTTCTTTTTCCCTAATTTCATTCGCGCGCGACTCTCGACCTATATAAATGCAAACGCTTTGCCCAAATAAGTTTATGCAAGACTCGAGTCCGTCCCCCCGGAGGATAGTGGCATTCTTTTTTTCCCTTCTTTTTTTTTATTTCAACGTCAATATTAATTCGAGATGAGTCAACAAAGTTGACGAAGAAAAAGAGAAAGAAAATAGATGAAAAAGTTACGCAATTATTCTGCCTTTTCCCAAGCGTCCATTTTCCCTGGTGCTATACAGCTCGTGCGCGTACCATACAAGCGAGATATGGAGAAGAAGAAAGCTAGAGAGAGAGAGAGAGAGTTACATTTTCCGCACGTGAGCTTTTGTTCTATCATATTTCTTTTCGCGCTTAGTTAAATGCACGCGTATGGTACGTATGTGTGTGTACGTATAGCGGGCGAGGTTAGAGAGGCTGAAAACAAACAATTAATTCGGAAACTAAAGCCATCAAAGTAGCTCGATTGTGTGCTCTTGTTACGTACGGCGCGTAAGAGTCTTATAGAAACCGACTGCAGCTGAAATCGGTGTGTTACTCAAGTATACACACTCACGAGTAGGAAGCTAGTAGGTACCTACACGTAAGCGCTCGTACAAGACCGTAACCCGAGAATATAACTTCGCAACGATGTTTTATCCGCGCGCCGAGGCAAACATGTACGCGCCTCGCACACACCCCCCCACACTCGTACTTAAGTTCATCAGCCGAGGAAAAGCGGAAAGATCTTCGCTTTCGCCTGCTCAGAGGCAAATTCAACGCGAAGCTCGCTTCTAATATATCATTCTTTAAATAATGCCCACGTACTTGTCCCGCGGACAATAACCTTATTGCTGGGTCAACTTGCTTTTAATTTTCCCAACTTTGTAGCTTAATTGCACACAGGCCGTTCGTGGAAAGAGCTTCTATAACGTGTTATTTGGCCAGCAACAAAAAGCTGCGTCTCGAGTCCTCACGGCAGCAGCAGCAGCAGCAGCAGCAGCTCGATGAAACTTTTCTTTCGGCTATACAAAAAAAACCTCCGTTGCTCTAGCTAACAGATTTCCCCTGGTAATCGAATAAAGCTCCCAAGCTCAATCTAATCACTAGCTCTGGCCATGCGCATGGCCGCGCGCTTCTTTTCTTGCCCCGACCGAGCTACTCTAATTATCCCTTACGTGCTACAGGAGAGCGCACGTGTCCGCGGACAAAAACAACAAGTACACACCCGAGCTTAATGGCAAAATATGTTAGGTCAAGAGCGACCCAGAGAGAGAGAGAGAGAGAGAGAGCTTCAACTAGACAGCTTCGTAGAAATGAGACTACGCGCAAAAGCAAACAAAGATGTCAAGCGTAGAGAGAAAACGAGAAAGAGAGCAAGAAAGAAATAAAGTGCGTCGATGACGATGAGAGCCAGGCCTGAATAAAAGTTAAGATATTACTTTTACCGCTGTTGTTGCTTATAATTTCTTTTAATGCGCGCTGTTATACGGTTAAAGCGTAAAAAGTCTAGGCGACGTTGGCGCGCGTTATATCGATCTTTTGGCTCGAAGGTGTACGTACGTGGTGTACGTCGAGCAGGTGTGTGCATGTGCGCGCGTACACGCCGTCGACCGTTGCCTTTACTATATATTTTTTGAGGCGAGGTAAATATGTTGTTCGTTTTTTTCTTTTCTCGTGCGCGCTTAGCCTCCTCCGTCGAAATTTCATATAACCCATAGAGAGGCGCGAAACCCCTTAGGGAATAAGTTTCTCTTTGATCCGACTTGACTTTGATAAAAATAGACTCTAACCCGGGAGCGAGCGTAAACATAACGTGAATTTGCAAAGTATTAGGTTTAGCGGCCTCGTGGAGAGCGCTTTGCGAGGCACAATTCGAGCCTCGGGGTCGATGACTCGTCCATGACGATATACACGCACCGCACGAGCTCGTGCCTTCGTACATGCTTCATGAGGTAATAATACCCCGAGCTGTCTATGGGATAGTTCAGAATCTGCTTGAATAATGCAAGGCGATCATCAAACTTGACTCGAAACTTTTTTCATTGCAGATGTATTATTGTCGTTTCGAAGCCGAGTAAGTAGAGACGTTGAGACTCTTGGCGCGAGCTCTGGCATGATTAAATGCGCCTCCAACGCACAAAGAACGCCATACCGGGCGCGCGCGCGCGCGTGCAGTAGAGGGGTTTTCTAGCCAGCCGCAAACAATTAGAAAGTTAACGCACGCAAAGTGTAAACTTCTCGTTTCACCTAGGTAGCAGTTATAGTAGCTAAAGCTCGGGTACTCTTTAAACATTTACAAAGCAGGACCTGGCGAGCGTAATATGTATCTAGCCGCAGAGTGTCCCCTTGTGCACGGGCATGGCACGGCATCGTGGCTTGCTTACTGCGCCTGGCATGCACACATGCATACGCTGCACGCCATGTATCGACCTCTTCGCGCGCCGCCGCTACCGTCTGGCATATAGATAGACGCACGATGAAATAGCTTAAGCGAAATATGCTCCCGACGTCGTGAAAAATTAATTCCAAAACTCGAGACATCACGCGCATAGTATACAGCGCGCTCGTGGGTGTGTCTATATGCGTGCGCGAGTATCCAATCGCCCCGGCAGCACAGTAGCAAGTTCGTGCATCCCTTATCTACTGAATGCGCACACGTGCATGTACGCGATACATATAGATATTCAATTAAAGTTTTGGACTCGAGACGGGAAACATTTTATCGTATCTTCTCGGAGGTTGGTCACCGCCACTGCTGCTGCAGCTTTGCGAGGAAAGGATCGTCCATCGTCCGCAAGGAGAAATTTGATTTTCCTAACTACTCGAAAACTTTGAACAAGTCATGCATCAATGAATACATATACCAGTGGGCTCCTGCCAGAACATTTTAAAGGACCATAACCTCTCGCTATGCGGATATATGAGTCCGTGTCTGCAGCTCAAACGGAAACTGTATACGCATGGTAAATATGCGGAGAATTCTCAAGTGAACAGCGAGCAGCAGCTGACGAAAAACCCAAACTCTAAGACTCCAGCCTCTGAATTGGATTCATTAGTGCATTAAACGACTGCGAAAAATAATGGGCTTTGCAGTTTCCAGACAAGGAGTGATTATATTATACTTTATAGGTCAAATGAAACAGTATTAGAACATTGAAATTTTCATTCATCGATAAAATGTGGTTGATGTTTTGTTTTTCCATGTAGAGAATTTTATGATTCCGTATAATAAAATGGCAACTTTTTTTCATGTCAAGTGTTTTAACGACCTCGAACATTGTACATTTTTTTTTTCCCCATTATTCAATCACACACGATGGTTTGATTTCTTCGACTGTCGAATGAAAGCGCCTCTTAATCGAGTGAAAAAACTCGGCTTTTATTTGCGATTCGACAGCTTTGCAAAACTTGCTGTTTTTAATGTACGTCACGGAATCCTCCGATTCTTCAAAACTAATTTACATGCGGCTAAAAATGGTTGCTCTCTCAACTTTGCTCAATTTTCAAACCGAGCAACTTTTATTTATTTTTTTCGTAAAGATCTCGCAGTTGCAACTACTCTAGAACTGCAAATTTAATTGCAAAGCCTTCGCTACTTTATCATATTTACATAGATAAGTTTAGCTGTGCATAGCTAATCTACGCAATTCTCTTTGTAATTTCGCTCTTTTACCTCCCATGTTTTCATCACAACTACAACGGTTTACACACGAGCTTGGCAAAAAAATCTCCTCCACCTCCTTCTCCACTAAATGGCGAGTCGCTCGAAAACAATTTTTAGTAGTAGCAGTAATAGTGGCGTTTTTACGCTCCATATAACTGCGATTTATCGGGGGCTACAAAAAAGTGTATTCCTCGGCACAAAAAGAAGAGAGAGAAAAAAATGTTTCCAAGCCCGAACCATTAGTCCATTATATTTATGAAGGCATCAAAAGTTCGTCTGCCATTGTTTGTTGCTAGAGCGCCTGCGTATCATTCGATTTTCGAGCAATGGAGCTCCATTACACATTTTTCACGCTGCGCTTGTCCTCGTCGTGTAGCCTCTACCGTCATTTTTCAGCGTTTTAATGGTTTTGTCAGTGGCGCACGGCGTAGCTACATATCTGTATCTATACCTATACTATCTATACATACGTAGCTGCACGAGCGGGTGGACATTTTTAAACGGCCGAACGAATATTAAATATGAAGCCGAGGTAGCGTGAAAATTGGGCTATATATTTAAGTTATGTATAGTAATATACTATGGGGGCCCTTACATGTGTGTGTGCTCGGCATGTTCGGGAGGCTTTTGAACAGGTTTCAGGATATTCCGGTAGCGTCGTTACAAGCAAGTCATACGATCCATATAAAGTACAAGAGTAGCGTGGAAAACCACCAACTCATTAAATTTGATATTTCGCCTGGCGCAGTTCTCTCTCTCCATCGAAACGATAACGCGCGCGTGAACCACTTTAGTCGCGCATTGATTGCCATGTGCGGTTTCCAATAGCAGCGATCGCTTGTGCCACCTTTACTTCTTTTTTTCCTTCTCTTTCAATCTGCGTACGAGCATACATGCATACATATATTACATACGCACAAAGAGAACATTTTCATGCATTGTTTTTCGTTTCTCTTTCTCTCTTTTCCCATCTCTCTCTCTCTCTCTTGGAACGTTATATTTCGATTTTCATGGGAATGAAAATTTCATCGCAAGCTCTCAATCCCCGCACCTAACATTCAAATTTCTGTTACGTGCGTCGATTTTATAGTAATCGAACGATCCTCGTTATTTGCCAATCAAGCGAAGCTCGGCCAATACTGCCGAATCAATTAAACATTAAGACGAGCGCCCGAAGCATAACAACGCGAAAACTAATAGAAAATCAATCAAACTATTTAATGGTCGAGGGGGTGCGGTGTACTAACCTCAGGTCAGAGCTGTATATATGTAGGGTATTATTATTTGATGAAAAAATCGAAATTGACGAAAATGATATTTACCATTACATCTGAAGACGCTTAATGGTTGCCACGAGAGGCACAAGAAATTCCTAATCGAAAAATCAATCGCAAACTTAATGAAACCGCAATCGCGTTCCGAGCCGCAGACTCTTACAGGAATACAAATCGATTTTCATGCCAGCTAAGAAGTACAGAAACGAGCAACGACTCTTGGCAGGCACACAAGCATCAAAGCACTGCGCGAGACTTCATTATGTAGAATACAGAAGTGGAAGATCGAGGGGGTGTTTTGATGCGCTGGGACGTGTATCGAAGAAAAAATCATCCAAGCAATCAAACATAATACAACCACGAGAACCATCTGAAAATATTGCATTTACATAAAATGGGAATTCACATTTATATTCCTGTAAACACATAATCGAAGTCTCCGAGCAAAAAGAGCTCTGCGCGATATTTTTATACTTTACTTGTCAGTGACCTCATCAAGAAATATTTCAAAGAGAGAACAATGTCCTACTTACGGCGTCTTTTTCACCTTCCTCTTTTTTTTTCTTTTACATACATAGTTTTTGTGCTTTCTTTTTTCGGAACACAATCGATCGATGAGGCGCGAAGTCTGACTGTCGATTCGGCGGCGCTGTGCAGCCCGAGCTTTAATCTCTGCGGAGTTATAGCAGCACGGCGCACCGAACAAGCAAAAAACTAACGAAGTGCAAATAGCTTCGAGCAATTGGAGAAAAAAAGAGAAGTAATTGATTCATCGGCTATGTACACAAGGGCCATTGCGCTAAATCAAGTACGAACGGGTATTAAATGAATAAACGATCGAATATATATAAGGTCAAGAAAACCATTGAAGAGAGGAGTAAGAAAACAAGTGCTTGGATTAAATGCACGAAAGAATCTCAGAGTTTAACTCACAGTCTTTATGCCTAATTCAGAAATAAGAACGCGATTGGTAATAATCCAAACTTCAATTTAACACATGGTATTTGCCCAAGATTGAGAATGTCATCCTCGAATACAATTATCTACTTATACTGTTTGAGTTGATTCACTAGAACTTATGACGCAAGAAGACCATTTTCTATTCAGCCGTCAAGTTTATCGCCAAGAGAAAAGGCCAACATTACTTATGACAGAATATTTTTCTTCTTCTACATTGAGAGTATACGTCGTGACGTCTTACGAGGCATTTTTCATTACTCAAAATAAATCGAATGAAGCACGTCTAGTTACGACAATTGATATTTTATACCGAGTAAATTGTATTCCCTCGTTGTTTAGATAGCGGGCACGTGACGCGTAAACATCGGGAAAGGCGGGAGGGCAAAAAAGAAAAATAAATGTCGCAGGGATTCCGCTCGAAGGGAATATTTTACCTCAAATTATTCTGGCCTGATTTGCCCCGGCATTGAGGTCTTGAAAAATTCACAGCAACCAAAACAAAGGCGAAAAAAATGACGCCATCGCAGCAGCGCGCACGCACGCATGTATATCAAGTCGAAATTTGCAACGAGGGAAGAAAAAAAAATCCCCGAGACTCGACTGATCGATCATCCTGCGTGAAAGCTCCTCTCTGCTGTTACTGCTGCTGTACTGCCTTGTGTTCGCTCGTTTGTTTGACGCGCTTAGCGAGATATATTTACACCGGCGTACATGTGTGAGTTCATACGTGTACCGGAGTACAGTGGGTACACGGGAGTTTCAAGGTAAAGCCACCTTATTCTCATGGTAATGACGATCGTCATCGTTATTCATCCTGCCATGACAAGATTTCCACGCGCGCGCGTGTATATAAATGCACGTGTTCGGCCTCCAAAGTCACATTGAATAGGCGCGCGCGCAGACATGTGCGCTCATATTGATTTTTCTCACCTCGCGATGAATGGATTAATTACGACCGATACCATTGGAATTTATATGCAATATTTCAAACACGCCACGGCGTATCGGCGAGTCGACGTGCGTGCAAACACACGTATAATATCGGATGCAAAGCAGCGGCTCGTCGAAGCCTAGGGGGCAGGGAGTCGCGACTCGAATCGCAGCTCGAACAGCAGCAGGCCTCGTGCGATTGCAACTCGCTGCACGACGTATACGTACACATGCATTAGCCGATAACACGCGAGAAGCCGGAATAAAAAATCAATCGAATCAAATGCTAATGCGTGCGCTGGCGGATATTTTCTGTGCCGCAGACATAAATCAGTGTATTACCGCGAAACGCGAGTCGCGGCGATATAGCAAAAGGCTGTCACGTGATGCACTTCCCCGGGTGACATCGTCAACAATGAGTTTATGCACAGCTCTCCCTGTGTATGCGAGCTGTGTATACACGGCATTTCAGAACGAGAAATTGCACGTATAGAGCTCCAAAACGAGTATGCGCTTGCGAGTGTATAGCTTTCTTTAAGCATAATAATGGCATCGGTTGCCGCTACGGTGCGCGAACCACAAAAGCCTTGAATTAAGTTTCCTTGTGCTTGCGATGCTATATTTTCGTGCTGCTCGCGCGAGTACATAAGGCAAAAAAATTCGGCACGCTCGCGAGTCGAAAATTGCCGGCAACACAATAGTGCCGTTTCCAAATGCGAGAGAGAGAGAGAGAGAGACGCGCGCGTTTAACCGCATATGATGATATTGTGTACGAATTATACTGGCAGTCAGCTGCAGTGTAAGGGAAAAGCAGCAGCAGAATCAACCCAGGCATAGAGTATCATCGTAGCAGCTGCGCGTCGCTCGAGCTCCGATCTGCCTTTTAATTACGTAGACCCGCGAGCTATCTCGCTCTCTCTCTCTCTCCTATCTCTCTCGCTCGCTCTGCGGAGTAGTCTGCATAATACCGCATTCATGAATGAGATATCCAACGGGCTCGAGCCTGACGCGAGCATCTCTCTCTCGCTCGCCCTCGAATTGAAAACCAGTTCGTGCAGCAGAGCTTGCGACGCTCAACATATACTTTGCGCCTGTAATTTTGTATATATCATCTCTCTAACGCGCGTGACTAGTTAATTAAATCAGATGTGACGCTTTTGATATATATTTGACCTTTTGTCAGCTTAGCGAGGCAAAGCCAGGACGATTATTCGGTTGTTTAGCTTCGGGCGTGAGCTTTTCACTAATGTAAGCATCAGCGTAAATATATGTACGTACATGATTAAAAAAGGAATTAAAGCAGTTTACTATGCGAGCTCTCGTTGTCTGATGTTGTTTTCCTTGGGAAAATTTTCATCTTGAAATGATAATTACGCGTTTCACTGCTCCTGGCACTGCTGCTGCTGTTGCTGTTGCTGTTGCTGCCACTGCCGTTGCTGAATAGCTTCCCGGGCCAAAATTGAAGAATACGCATTTTCTTTCTCAATTTTCGCTTACTACCCGCACGAAATAGTATGCCTTCATTTCGCGTGCAAAAGAGAGAGGGAGAAAAAAAAGTTACGCTAAATTTCGCCCGTTGTAAGATATGCAGGCAGACGTGTCTTTGTTCTCTTTTCCGGCAGGCGGAAATCCGAAAAAAGTGGAATAAAGCGCGAAACGAAAATAAGAAAGTATTGAAGAGCAATTGGGAATTAGCTAACGAAGATGAGCAATGTTTGTTCAATGGTGCGTCGGTTGGTCGGGTAAAAAGGGAGTAAAATGGGGTAAAAATCGACAGCTCAAATAAAGAGAAAGACTGATAAAAACGAATCCAATCGTGTATTTTGCCATCTACTTTAGGTAATAACATCAAGCCATGTTATCTTTTATTCTCATTTAACTCTGAGTGTTGCCATAAAAATTAGCTTTTTATAAATACCACTTTCCTTTGCAGCCAGTCCGTGCGGCTGGATTATATACGCACAAACATCCATAAAACCGATTTGATCGAGCTTGCAATTTTTATCCTGCAAAGTTTAACAAACAAAAAAATCCAGAGCTGCTGTGTTCGCGTGGAAGTTACAGTGACCATTAAGCTTCGCCGTAAATCTCTAGGAAAATGGAAAGTACTTGATAACCCTGGGCAGGCTCTTTTTACTTACCACCGAGCTTCGCACCGTGTAAAAAATTTTCATATTCTTGGTTGAAATATTTCACGCACTGGCGTTTAAATACTTATTTGCGCAACGAAGCGGGTGAGAAAATAAAAAGAATCGCGAGCTGCAACAACTTTTTTATTTGTAATTGACTTCAGTTGTATCGCTTTTATTTGGCTTTCACCTCAGGTATATAAAAACTCGAAATTTAATTTCATAAAGTTCCATAAATAAGCTTTATTTCGGCTTATGTGTGCTGTGTGTATACGTATATTCGGCAGCACATGCTCGGTTACTTCCATAGAGCCGGGCTGCGCGTTTTATTTGACCGCAGTAAGAGAAACACAGAGGCAGTCTGGAGGAAAGCTCGCACACAGCAGCAGCCGTAGCAGCAACGGCGGCGGTGGCGACGGCGGCACACGTATAAAAAGCGCCAGCACTGCAGTACAGCGCAAGTAGTAAAATTCCGTTTTGTTCCGCCGATGTATAGCTACGGGTACACGGGGAGTGCGCGCACGAAGCCTATATCCGCGCTGCCAGCCTGGAAAATTATTCTCTTTATTCTTACGCAGCGCAGTCGAGAGAGATATCGCAAGATCTGCTTTACGACGGTGATAGGGGGGCTCGGGGGCGATAAGGGGGCGAGAGTCACGGAGAAAAAGGTGGAAGAGGGAGCAAAAAAAAAGTTACAGACGACATGTCGTACACAATAGTTGCGATGCAGGCTCCGGAGTCACGTTAATGCCGCAACGAGCGCAGCGAGAGATCCGTGAGCTCGAAGGAAGAAAAAACGCGAGCAACAGCGCAGTGGCATATATATCGGAAGGAGAAGAGCAAAGTAGCATGCAGAATGCGCGCGTATTTACATAGGCAAATACAAACAGATTGCATAGATACACAGAAACGCATACACACACACACAGATGCACGTTTGCTCGCAGACGAGATGGAGAGCGAGAGAGATACTCCCTACGCGCTTAAAGCTCGGATGCACGCTGGCAGCCAGTCAGCCAGGCAGGCGGAGAAAGAGAGAGAGACGAGCGAGCGAGAGAGTGAGAGCAGGCACACATTGCTCGCGCGAGGCCTATCTAGCACCTCTCCGAACTTACACATAATGTCTACTCACTTCGTGGCGCGTATATATATACCGTATGCACTACGTACACACGACATCTCGTAAAAATCGATCGCTTCACCTCGTCATCGTCGTAGCAGTCGGGGTAGCAGTCGGGGTAGTAGTCGTCGGCGCTTTTATATTATATGCATGTGCTCGCTCGCGTTACTGCGGCCTATAGATACGCCACACATATATAATATACTTATATATGCAGTCGCGTCTAGCAGCGAGGCCTCGTCGAGCGATTTGCCCCGGCGATTGCGCTAAAGGGAAGAAAGACTAGGAAATGGAAAATAAATCCCAAGGTAATTTACAATGGAATCGATCTATAAACGCTGCGGCCACCTGGGGTGAACATTGCACTCGAGGTAAATATAGCTCGTCTCGTCTCTGCCGCCGCCGCTCGAGGATTACATTAATCGACTGCGCGACGCCAAGACGCAGCTTTTAATATATTGCACGCGGATTTGCGTAAATAATAATTAAAAGCTTTAAGGCTCGGTCACGCGATCGAGCTTGCGAACGATATAATAATTCAGCCTACGTGGAGCGTATAGGAGCGATGGCTTACTTGGGTCTTCTCCACGGTTGTCGGGACGTGCTCGCACGTCATTGTCCTAACGAGCATCTTCCTGACTTGGCTGCAGCTGGCTACGTCTGCAGATTTGTCGTCGTCGTTGCTGTGCGGCGTCGGCCTCGTTCTTGTTGTTGCTTTTGTCGTCAACGTTGATCGTTGCCAACGGTGCAGCACCAAACAGCCGTCACTAATCAAGCGCATTTGTCGATACGTGCCTTTTTTCAACTAACTCATTACACACATTTTTTTCTCAATCAGAGAGAAGCTCAGCCGAGCGGTTGATTAAAGACGAGAGCTAAGGACACAGTAAACACTTTTCGACGCGGAGCAAAAAATATATAACAGGATAACTTAGAGACAGAAAGAGAGAGAGAGAAAGATAGAGAGAGAGCATAAAAGAAAGAGTGTTAGAGTAGAGATAAAAAAGAGCGCGAGCGCGAGAAAAAAAGGAAAGGCGGCCGGTAGGAGCTCCTTCGGCCACTCATCGGCGACTAGTAGGTAGTAGTACGAGCGCGTGCTGCGGGCTATACATAGCGAGAAAGAATGAGTGAGTGAGTGAGTGCGAGAGAGAGGGAGAGCTTCGCAGCAGCGCGCGCGGCTCTCTGTGCTTTCTCATTCTCTCGCTCCCTCGCCTCTTCTCTCCACACTACCACGGACATGCGCGCTTCGGGGTGCATCGCCAGCCAGCGCTTGCAGCTCCTACACACGTCTATACCTGTGTATATGTATGCGCTATACGGCAATGCAACTTCCGAACCTCGTGCATTTATGCACACACATGCATATATATACACGCTCACACTCGTACACACGAATATATATCTATATTACGTCAATTGGCCTACTCTGAGATGCCCTCGTATATTGACGAACAGAGACTCTCTCGTTTAATATTATTCGGACCTTTTTGTTTATTTTTGTACGGGGTTTTCGTGCGTGGCGTTGTGAACATTTCATCGGTTTACAAGTTGGACAAAAAGGGTCAAATTGTCGCGGACACTTTGCCGGGATTTTTTTTAAGGTTTATTTTTAAAATGTTTTGTACTACATTACATCGCTCTGCGCGGCGGAGAGCTTGTTTTTTTCAAGTCGTGGTCGCTTTTTTCGAGGACTTGTTTGCGCGCGCGCTCGCTCTAGCTCGACTCGCGGAGCTTGACAGTTTGGAAAAAGAAAGTTTATCGAGGACACGATGTTACCACGTTGGAAACTCACACCGCGGCTTCACGCGATGAAAAACATATTCGTCATTGATACTGAGTACGGCTTTTTTGTATTTTTAGGAATTTCAAAAAAAAATTGTTCAACTCTTTTTTATTTACAATGAATTTGAGCTTTCATCATAGGAAAAAAAAAGTAATTTTTGTAAAATATTTGAAGTGTTATTATTATAAAACGGAATCCAATTTTAGTTTTTCAAAGGTAGATCAGATTCAATCTTGATTTTTCGAAAGTTGATTTGACCAGCTAGTAAACCTCTAGAACGTCTTTGATCGCCAAGTAGTAACATGCCATACATTGACAATATTTTTTAGTGACTTGGATTCAAGTCGTGAAATTAATTTAATGTGGGATTTGGGCGCTGCACTTCACAATTGATTGATCCTATACATTCGAATTGTTTTTAATATATTTTTATAAAGTTAGTTAGTGCACTTTTTTAATTGTTGAGTTTCTTCTAAGTAACCAGTACATTTTTCTGAGAATAATCTTAGCTTCTTTCTTTTTGTCTAGACATACGTTCTCCAAATGAGTCTACGATCCAGATGCATTCAACGGTACTTAATTTCGTATGACATCAAGAAAAATAGCTGAAAAGTAATGCTTCTTCAATTTTCATTGATATTTTATTCATCTGCTCAATTGTGGAATGCTGCTTGCAGAAACCAAATCGATATTCACCAATTAAAAAATTGTTACGAAGTGTACGTAAACGAAAAAGCATCGCATTTTCGGATCGATAAATTAATATAATACATAGGCGAATCTTCATCAATTGATAGAATATTGCTGCGTATGGAGAAGAGCAGATTATAAAATTGATTCCAGTTTCGTAATTTTACTACGACAGAATTCAGAGTAGTGGCGATTGATATTCTTGTATTTTAATATTTTTCTTGCACGTCAAAATGCACGTCCAGTATCGCCAACTCTTCAATTCGCGGCCGTGTATAAAAGCTTGTAAAATGTCGCTTCAACGTATGCACGTGTCTGTTTGTTTTCGCCTGAAAAACGAAATTATACGTTCCTTTTGGCAAAACAAAAGATTTGCAAAAAGTTTTCCAATATATTTTTGCACAAAAATATTGGAGTTTTACAACTATCTCGCATATATTTTATACACCGAAATAGATGTAACATTTTCCTATAAATAAACAAAAAAAAGGAAGCTCGAGCAATATCAATCTAAAGTCAACATACCAAGTTCAATCACAATCTCGTACACACGCAAGCAATTTTCCCTCTCCCGAAAATTCATATTTTTTTTCTGCAATGGATTTCCGGCTTGCCTCCAGGTCTTCTTTCTCTCTTTTTTTTTGCAGAAAAAGTAAAATTATGCGGAAAAGGTAGCATCCACGAAGAAACACGATTTTATCTTTTTTCAGACGAGAAATAATAAATTAGCCGTTAATCGATATAGGATGTAGAGTGAGCAGCAGCTGCAAGCTGTGGCCGTGCAGGCCATCATGCAACATTCAGTCAATCAATATTCATTCGATCGATAATAAGTTATTAATGCGATGTTATCGTATCTATCTATACTGCGGACGAGTTGCGAGCGAGCAAATACAAGCGAGCGATCGGAAAAACGTATGCATAACGTTCAATACTAATAATAATGCGACATCTTGGCTCTCTCTCTCTCTCTCTCTCGAAAGTCCATTGTTATACATAGACGCGACGTACGTGCGGGTATGCACGAGCAAACGTGCAGCCCGTGGTAAAGCAGCGAAATGAAATCATAATATACGCTCTCGTTCCGCATAGAAAAAGGCTAGGGCCGAGAAAACAGATTTTCATACCCTTCAACTTGATCTTTTGCGATCCGGCGAATATAATCCTTCTACTTTTTTTCGCATCAAGGGGCTGCTGCTTCTGCTATCTGCTGCCATCCCGGAATATAAGCAGCGGCAGCATATCAGAAGCAGCGCGCCGAAATATACACAGCACTTATATACGTATACGTGCGCTGCAACGTAGCGAGAGGTTGTAGCCCTTGGGCGCTGCTATTGTATACATACACATCCATATATACATATATAACGTCAGCGGCGACGTCGACGACTTTTCTTTCCTCTCTTTTTCGCTTTCACAAGTATTACCGGTGAGCCCGCGCTACCAGTGTGCCACACACTGCTACTGTAGCACTGGTTGCTTCCAGCGTCAGCCTCGTACGGCGCTACTCACTACTGCTACACACAGACACACACATGGTCCACTGCATAGCTTATTCTGCATGCACAGAGCCCGGCTAGCACGAGGCGAATTGTGGTCGCTCAGACTGGCTCTTCTCTCGACTTTTTTTCTTCGCGAGCTCTTCTTTTCATCGCGGTCAATCATCTTCGTGGTCGGCCTGCCTCTCCCTTCCGCGTCAACTTCACCTTACACCCCCGTTTCCGAGTATGCGTGTATATAGAGCTAGGGCTGCCTCTGCCGCTACCGCCTTGGTCCGCGCGTTATTTTTTTCTCTCTCGCCAAGGCAGCGGGTGCTTATACCTTATAATGAATAACGTATATATTATACGTAAAGCAGCCCACGGTCCGCGTATATAGCGGTAGGTATTTTTCTGACAGGGTTGAATGTAACGCGCCTTCCTTGCTCTTTCTCTCTCGTTCTCTCTCTCTCTCGTGCCCAGATATATCACGAGAAAAAAGTTTTTTTTCCTTCTTTTGCTCTCTTGCAGAGAGTTGCTCCCTTCGCTCTCGCGAAACATTATGTGGTAGTATTTTTCCTTATTTTTTATTGCGTACGCTAGTGCGCGCAGGCACACGCGCGTCCCGAGTCGCGCGGAGCTGGCTTTTTTCTCAACTGATTTTCCTTTAAAAATATGTTCTTTTTAGCCGCGCCATCAAGAAACGAAAAAGAGACGTTACATTTTTTTTTTTGAGAGTAAAACGAGTTTGATGCGGAAGTAAAAGAAAGAAAGTCTTACAACGTCGATGCGATGAAAATCATATATATGATAAAAAAAAAGTATATACACAAGACACACGTTCGATGAGTTTTCGGTCGCTGCAACTTGGAAAATGAGTTGTGCAGCGGGACGCGCCAGAAATGGTTATTTCAGATATTGCACTGGAGTACAGGAAAGAGACGAAATACCCAGTATAGAGAGCAGGAGATTTTTATAATCGAAAAAAAACAATTTCTCCGTTATGGTAATCCGTTGGAGCTTTTGTATCGAAAGCTCATGAATTTTAATCATTGATTTCAGAGTAAAAACCTTTCCAACTTAAAATCTGATGGAATTCCGAACTTTTATGGACTGCTATACGAGAGAGTTTCGCGGAAAAGTAAGGCTTGAGCTGAAAAGTTAGAAAGCCAACTCCTTGCCAATGTTTACAGAAGACATTGATCCGCTTATAATCGATATTTCTGTAAAGGTAAACAAGGCAATTTTTGAGATTCGCTAATTGGTAAAGAAGTATAAATAAAACTGCACAATTCTGCCGCGTAAGTATTAACTCAAGTAATTGTGCAAATATTTTTTTTACGATAAAAAAAAGTCTGAAACAAGTGGACGTGTTGGAGTGCCAAGCGAAACATGCATTGGTACGATCACATTACGGTATAATGAATGAAACTTTCTAGTGCTTTTGTACAAATTCCTATTTTCCTTGCTTGAAGAAAAAAAAGGTCGTTTTGTTGCAGCAAAAGCTCCGTTTATATGCATATACAAAGAGAGAGAAAAAGAGAATATCAGGAGAATGGAGAGAACAGTTGAAGTAAGAGGAGGAGGAGGAGGAGGCTAAGAGAAACGAACAGAACCGATGCGCCGTGTTCGCGCATAACTCCCGCGTGGTACATTCACTCGGCGAAGTTTTGAGTACACACGCATAGCCACCCGTGCTGCAGTGCGTTGCCACGCCGCGGCTGAAAGTTACTGCACACAAGAGACGCGCGCGACGACTTTGTCGCTATATCGTGCGCGAGTACATATAGGCGCATCGAATTTTGCATCTCTCAATTACTGATTCGATTCGACAAACTTAGCAAGTGCGAAAATATGAAAAAAAACACCTCACGCTGCAGAAAATATTTACGATACGACATTATAGGTAATTGAATAAGGCGATTCATCGTCGAAACAATGAACGCGGCCTGAGCTGTACGCGTACACGTTATTACTTATGTGAAAAGCGAGGCGATGCACACGTGCATATACTAAATGAAGATGGAGCAAGGCCGGGGGCTTGTTAAAAAATGCACGCCTTATTGCTGGGCGCGCACACGCGACTATACGCTGCGAGCCGCAGACGCGAGCAGCTCTCGACTGGTGATTAATTTTCGTGGGGCCCTTATTAGAATGACAGATGAGCGCGACATGCTGGTGCAAGCACACACGGGCATAACTGTTTTTTATATCACCGAGGCTTGAAAATAAAAAGGGTATAACGAAGTGAAATTCTGAAGATCATAAACTATCCTAGTTTAAGAGGATGTGCACTAATAAAAAATTCTTGTAATTTTAGCAAACGCTTGGATTCGAGATTGCTAATAGTAATCGAAAAAAACTAAATTTCTTGAGAAAAGTTGGAAAAAAAACCCGAATCGATCGACTGGATCGAGTCGAGTTTTTTTGGGTATTCGCCCACCTCCTGTAATATCCAGTTAGGCGTGGAAGCGCAAAAAATTTGCCAAGAATATACCCGTGCGCGCCGTATCTTTTACTTATTTTCCTCTTTTTTCGTATTTGCCGTAGGCGAAACAGGTGCGAAAAATAAAGCACACCCGCACGAAACTTTTTAAACGTGCATGCTAGATGGTGTGGCAGAGCAGTTTTATATGTGCGCGCGCTCTCTGCAGGTATCAAGCTGCAAGCACAGAGCACACGAGACCCCGCGCTGCTATGCGCTGCACAAGGTAAAAATCGATAATTCGCAACACGCCGACTGCCGTGTGGCACTGCCGCTGCAACACGGCGAGCGAGACTCACGAGGGATCCATTGTACGGTATTCTGCGAGGCTGCGCATGTAGCTACCGTCGACACAGACGTATGTACGACTTGTTGATGGTACGCGCGCCGAGAGAGTGAGAGAGCAGCGCAAAAGGCGAGAAATATTTCACGAGCTCGAAGCTTTTTCAAGTAGCGATTTTTCCTCTCTCTCTCTCTCATTCTCTCTAGCTCGCTCGTTTGCTGCGCGCCTGCTTGTATGAAGTACAGGCGAAGCTTGATGAATAATTCGTATGCCGTGTCCGCGTGCGCGCGTTGCACCTTATCGCGTGCGGGCACACTCTCTCTCTCTCTTGCACACATGCACACACGCATACAACGCCGTCCTGGATGAAAAGCTTTGTTGCTTTTTATTTTATACTCGCTCGCTTGACGTACGCTTGCAAGGATTACCAGAGACTTGTCCAGCTTTCGAGGCTTATGTGCGTGTCGGAAGGGAGGGTCCGGGCGGACTGCTCGCGTCGTATTTATACAGCGTCTGCTGGAGAGAGATGCTCTTGCGACTATTAATTCTGAACGTTTATACATGGTTCGCCATTTATAAGGACCGTGCGAAGGACTTATTAGATTTTTCTTCAATGAAAGCGATAGGAAAAATGCATAGCTTAATGCTATATTGAAAGATATTCAAATTTAATTAAAATTCGCATAGCCATTATATCTATTTTAACTCTGTCATTTTCTTTATAATCTTTGAATAATGGAAATTAAAATAATTTGTTACAGTAAATACTGTTCCAAGGTAATCACGAATTATTTACATGAACTTAAATGTCAAACTTTCAAAATTGTAGTATATTATGCTAAACTAATTTTTCTGTGCATCAAATATTGCTATACTTTATTTCCTGGTAAATACAGGTATTAAGCCCCAAGACATATTGCAGAAAATATTTAATATAACAGGCAAAATTCATCTTAAGATATTAAGTATAACAATAATAAATAAAGTAATTGTACGCTAATATTTTTTGCAAAAATAAATAATCTTCTGTAAAGATAAATTTTCAAAAATGCCCATCTTTCATTCTAATAAATATAGAATAAGATATTCAAAACTTTTCCCTTAATATATAATATTTTTGTAGTAAAACTTACCTTCCAGCTATACCATTTGGTTGAATCTCTTGTAAAAATATTCCTAATTCATCTCTTTCTTTATTTCTCAAACCTACAACACTGAATCCCAAACTCATACCTTCTGATTTGAAAAGCTAATATTAATGAAAAAATGAGAAACATAAATTAATATTTAATGTGAAAATCTATTTATTTCAAAATAATGGTATAAAATCTGAATTACCTGAACAGTGACAATTTGGCGTCTTTTAGCTGCTGCTTCTATAACTTTCTGGAACTCTTTTGCATACGTTGGAGTCATGATAGGTGGCATTCCTATCACTTCAGACGCTAAGTTAGGACTTGTTACCTACAAATGTATTTGTATTATAGCATAAAAAATATCAAACCATTTTTATAATATATTATGGTTGAAAGCAAACTAAAGTAATGGAACATTATTGAATTTTATTGGTATGAAAAAATTAACTACCGGAGCATTTGTCTCTTCGCTACTGCTGTGCAGTAAAGGAGCAACTGGAACTCTTTGATCTTCAACTTCACTCGAGTCTTGATACAAATTTTGATACATTGCTTGTCCGACTGGTTGAACAGGAGTAGTAGGAACTGAAAGCTCTAGCTGCCCTCCTAGATTAATATCAAAGTCACCGGGTAAAATAGATGGATGCTGCCCAAGCTGAGAATTTAATTCTTCCAAGGAATCTTGAATTGTAACAATGCTTCGAAACACAGGATCTTCCAAAAGCGATATGAGCGATTGGAGATCCTGACTTGTATGTAACTGCAATTTTGGATCATCGCAGTCCTCCACTCTTTTTGAAACATGCTCTAGCAAATGAAGAGCTGTTGATATATCTGTAAAACATTATTTTATTATAAGCACACAAAATTGCTAAAAAATTTCATGTATTAGTTTACTATTATAAAAATTTTGTTTCAACTCAATCAAGATTTAACACAAAATAAATCATATGAATTTTTTTGTGAATTATAAATACTTGACAAGTTAACCACAATTTCATATAAAAGTTGCAAGTAAAATACATACCAGTATTTAAAGTCATTTTAGCTGCTGTTTTCTTGAAAGTCCTTACATAAAAAGCCCTCTTAGGTATTCAGTCCCTACGAGCAATCCTGCAAAATTAATGCAAAAATATTAAATAATTCGTACATGAAGATTGGCAATAACGATAATAAAACACATGCATGTTAAAAGGCAAAAAAAACTTGTCTATGGACGTTAGTTTTCCTTGCTCAACATGAAAATGAAAATGTGTCGTGGGTCACCGCGTCTATGGACCGAAACGCACACACATGTTTACAAACGAGTCTTGCGAGAGGAGGAGTAGGAGTTAGTAGATAGATGGGCAAACGAGGCCAGTGAGTAAAATCAATAGCACAAGAAATAATAAGAATATGCTCCCTCTCACTCTTCGTCTAGATCGTAGGGAAAATTGCGAGAAAATCCATCAAGTGGAAAATCCTGCGTTACTCGATCAACACGTATAACACTCACGAACGAGGAAGTGAATTTCTCTAATTAGCAGCGACACGGGTGTGTGTAGGTAGGCTGCTCGCGTTTAGGCAACAAAAACGTCACTCGCTATGGCAGAAATGTGTAAGCAAAACAAACGATACAAAAACACTGGTGATGAAGTATATACACGTACACAGACACTCGTTGTTGACGAGACTTTTTCATGCGGTCGGGCGATGCAGCTGCAATCATCGGACGTTACACAGTCGAGTTGACAGGTAGCGAAGCGACGGCCTTAGTCGCGGCAACTAGGAAATGAGCAGCACTCGAGCCGCCGAAGCGTAGGTGTGTGCGCGTATGCGTGTGTAAGTATCCCTGGGCTAAAAACGCCTGGCTGCCATTCGCAGGTGCACGGCGTAACACAACATCGGCTCAGCCGAACTTTAGCGCTGTAGGTAAGTGTGTGTATGATGTGCTGCTGCCTGCCTGCGAGATGGTGCGTGCGAATTCGTGACGTCGCAGCACCGAGGGCGTCCCAGTCGCGCGCGAAAAATGCACTTATCCAGTAGTTCGGAGCTGCGAAACAGGTCGACGCTCCTCGCGCGAGCCAACGCGAGAGCGACAAAGACGGAGATACGCGGACTGCGAGCACCGGAGAGAAAACATGTGATATAGCATGCCACAGCGCAGCTCCGTAGATATATAATACGATGCTATGTAAGTATGTATGGTATACCTACTATGCGTAGTAGGCGTTTTTGCGGTTTGAATAGACGAGCCACCAGCAGATGGCGGGAGCTCGCGGAATACGGCTGGCGCTCGATCTTATGTGGATTGTAGCATCGCGTGATTTTCGTCGCTGCTATCAGCTACTCGTGCGTTATAGGCGTAGAACATTGATTTGGATTCTTTTTCTTCGCGTTAAGCAATGATTCATCGCGAATAATGATGAAATCATAGATGGTAATTTTGATTACGCTTTTTAATGGATTTCACCTTGATGATATTCACATTTTTGGAATTTCAATTGGCAGATTAAATGAAATTAATCGGTAGTCAATTTGTTCGGGTGACTGATTTAGTTTTGACCTTTTTTTTGAAAATTTTATATGGCAAATAAGTAGCTTCATCGACGCGCTCATCTCATGTACGTTGCTATTGAGTTTGCTAATTTTGTTTCTTTTTTAAATTTGAATTTATAATGAAAATAACGTCTGATTCTGTATGAAAAATTAATTGTTAAACAATAATCAAATCTTATTCATGGAAAATAGTGGGCTTAATAATAAAAAAATTTAAAAATGAAACAAACAAAACATAAACAACGTTATAATGTTCACCTTAATAATATTAATAAAGCTTCTCATTGAAATGAAAATTCTATGGCAGTCAATTATCTATTTATGCCAACAATTTTCTTCATTACGTTGGTGAATCCATTTTACTTTGATAAAATAACTTAACGAGTATTAAATATCGGCTGATAATGTAATGAAAAGAGCTTATTATTAGTTCGTGAGTGACCCATTCAGAGGTCGGAAGTTCAAAAAATTTTGTTTGAGAAGTCGCAGCGAGTTTTAAAGATTTTGAATTTGTTATATTGAAATTTTTTATCACTTCAAAGAGACGTTTTTTTTATGAAGGGACGGGGATTGAACTTTTTTTTTTTGCAATATAAAGGTTTATTATAGAGAAGTTTCTTTGTAAATATGTGGCTACATAAAAATGAATAGAATGTGATTCTCGAGAGGTACTTGTCTCAATGGGGTGTACGATCGAAATCAACGAGATGAACGTAAGCTCATTACGTCCTTTTTTCTAATACTTATTACACTTATACAGCTTTGAACATTCGTCATAACGTTATGAAAATTTATCGTTTCCGTCTTTTGTGTGTGTGATAGCTCGTTGTCTGCGCCCGATGCAACTATTGCGAAATATTTTTGTTCTTTCATGGTTATTCTCACAATGGTCATTTCTCTGCTGCATTAAGAATCGCTTATTGCCCAAAGTGCGCATGGAAACGTCGCAGATTTATAATGATAAAACATAAGTAATTACTCGAGAGATGCAGACGATGATTAATCTTGATGGCAACAAATCCCAAGACAGAAGACAGCGAGAGAGAGAGAGAGAGGGAAATGGGATGTAGAAGTTTTGGATTCATACAGGAGTAATTATATCGCGACACAACAACTTTGAATAATTGAATTTTAGATTGATGCGCAATAGACTTGAAAGTTTTTAAATATAAAACTTGGTAAATATTATCAGTAGAAGTGAACGAATTTCAGTTGTTTTTAATTATATTACCAAACGACTCGAACGAGAGTTTAGTTGTGCTCTCGAGATAAAGAGCAGACTAAATTATTCAAGCCCGAGTTACTTGGAAAAGTTGGGCAATTATCTAGGGAATAGTCGAAATGCATGCCGAATCCAGACGCATTTTCGATAACATAAACACGGCCAAGGCTGGGCGAAGCTCGATGGTAAGTTTCTTATCCGCTGCTCTGGATCTGGAACGCGGAAGTGCAAGCTGGAGTTCCGTGCGTCTATACATACCTATCCCTTGCACGACTCGTGCTAAAAGTGCGCAAAATCTATCGATATTCATTCCCACGGGCGAGCGAACGCGACGCAGAGATGCTATACATAGATGTCGCATGGATCAGTTGGAAATTCAGTGTATCGGCGTATCTGTAACGGGAAAATCCGCGACTGAATTGCCATGACATCGACGCGTACAGGCGAATTGATACACTGCAAGCGTCGCGCGTCGTTCGCATGGGAATCTCTAATCCGTGATTCCGCAGGTGACGCGAGGCCCTGTATATGAGCGCACACCATACAGCAACGAGCAGCAATGACTCCAATAAATGCAGCCGCAGAATAGGCAAAGTAATCGCGTATAAATAAGCATACGTACACACACAAATACACAGTATGCGGAGAGTTGCTCTCTCTAGTGTGTTTTCCCGGATATACATGCTCGCGGAAACGACTCGAGTACAATGAAGCCCAACTTCCGCTCGGCAAGGACAGTTTTGTGCGGCACATGAGCGCGATTTTGTACTTGCTACTTTTTATATACGCACATGTACCCCACCTGATTGTTCGTGTACACTGAGAAATGTACCTATGTATGTGCGTGTGTGTGTGTGTGTGTGTGCGTAGGCTCGAGGGAGCGAGAGTGAGAGAGAGAGGAGGTAACCCCCCGCGACCTGTACTTATGGTTAGTAACGCGTATACCGTGCAAGCTCGGACCTGTTATTTCTCGCGATTTTGGCTTGGATCAGTACGATTATACACGCTGGTCGCGTGACTACACCACCGAGATCGCGCTCAACTATTATTTATCTATTTTCTTTTTTTTTTTTTTTATAATTCGGTGTGAATGATTGAAAATTATTAATTGTGCGGTTGATCAATTTTACCCAACAACGAGAGGAATCGTCAAAAAGTTCGACGCCACTGAATCGGAAATCGAAAAAACTCAATGATAAGAAGTGGAGAGCCGATCGAATCGTTTGGGCGTACGTTTCATTGACATAAGTGTGAATAAAATAATTGCAGCACTGCATGCCACCGGCTTGCGACAAGGGGTTTTGCAGGTAAGTCTTTTTAAATTGTTTATTCTTTTCATCTTCAAATTGATTGAAATTAGGGTACGTTAGTGAAGGTTCAACCCTTTGTTTTAACGTAGATAACTCATTTGAGCTGCTTAAGCTGTTTTAAGCTCGATCGATTGAGCTTTGATTTTGTACAAAGTCGTAGATATATAGAGAAAAAGAGCGCGTCAGCGTAAAAGCGCAATGCCAAAGCTTCAATTATTTTACCGGCTTAATTAAAGCTGCGAGTAAATTGTCACTATTGTTCGAATGTTTGCTAGTTGTTCAATTGTAAGCATTATATGCGCATGTATAAACCTATAATCAGTTATTACCTACACCTGCACCGGATGGTCAATGGTATTATTCTTCACCTAAAATTTCAGGGTGTTTGTTTTTTAAAATGGTAATACAAATTTCTGAGGAAAAAATTTAAAAATTGGACAATTAGTTACATTTTTTTAAACGTGAATTCTGATCATTTTCAACACCTACAATTTTACCACATTGAAATGTATTACTCGATTTTTAATATAACATTAGCATAATCTTGTTGAAATGTAGCAAGTCTTTGCTCATCATTCCAAATCCTTGTGCATAAATTATTTAAGCTTCGTAAACATTATACCATTGTATACAAATTATGAAAAAAATCGCCCAATTGTTCACAGTAAATTCATTTGCTTCAGATAAAAATCAGCACTTGCAAATCGACCATCTTTCATTGTGATTTGACCCTCGGTGAGCATTAAATATGAAAGAACAATTGACTTATTTGCCAAATCCGTCCTTCGAAGTAAAATTGCGCGTCGGGGTTAATCACCGATAGCTCGAGTTGCACATCGGCAAGCGATTCGTAATAAGCGCGATCGAAAATGAGACAGCAAAAGAGCGCGAGAACAAAGGTAAAAGGCCAATAAAACGCATGCACATGCACCAGACGCTTAGGTATAGCTCATTAACCATGCATGCAGACATAACGCAGGTCCCTTTGTCCGCGCCGATGCTTACGTGTTTTTTATTTTGCCCGCGCTCGAATGCCTCACGCGCTGCAGTCGGCTTTCGCAACTCTCGGAGTCATTCGCGATCATCGCGCGCTCTTACGTGCTCGTATGGCCGCGCGCCTACGCGACGGGATGAAACTTGAAAGATTCGTATCGAAGAGACGCGCGGAACATATTCTGTACATCCGCACGAATCCCGAATGACGCAGATCCCGCGAAGGGCAGCGCAGCCCGCGTAAGCGCACGTAGTACGAACTACGATCGCGCAAGTGCAGAGTCGACGAGTGCGCCGAGAGAGAGAAAAGCTCGCATAGTGTGGCGCGGCGAGATTCCTGCCGCTCGTTCACCCTGAACCGTGACTCCATCCATCTCTTTCTTTGTCGCACTGCTGCAACGAGAGAGAGAGAGAGAGAGAGGCGAACGGGAGGCGACTCTGGCTGGACAGTGGACACTCGCAGTCCTGAGGTCCGCGTCAACACTACTACACGCACACCCGCCGCGCGCTCGAGCCAGCCGAGCGTAGTTCCAACTTCCCAGTCGCTGCGCGATTCGTATTATGTACGGCGCACGTATACATACCTTATGTATAGGAGCAATACGCACGGCGATCCTATTATCTCAAGCTGTTATCGCAGCCGCGTGCGGAATACTTGGTCGCGCGCGCACATACACACACACATATATACGCATATAACAAGCGTATTATAATGAGTTATATATATGCACCTGTGTGGAGAGCCGCGCGCGACAGTTCCACGTCTGCCGAGTGGCGCAACCGTGGCCCCGACCCTTTACTTTGGCCCGAGCGCGTGCCGACGATATGATTTACTTTTATATTATACGCCCGTTCGCCTGACTTTTATACCCGAGCCCGCCATATATACACTGGTAATTTTGTGTACGCGATATTTCTTCGGAAATTACCGTGTCAACCTTCGCGGGCGCTTTTTCTTGAGTCCTTAATTACCGACTTTAATTGCACTACGTGCTTACATTTTTGTCATTTTTTACATTATATTAGATTATTTTTATTAACAACTAGAAAAATGTTGAAATGTTTCACGCTATTTCATTTTAATGCGAGTTTTCTGCCACTTTTCCTTTGATCGGCCTTTTTAAGAAATGACTCAACGAATGAAAACTTGAAAAACAGTAAAAATAAATTTTACTCTACTCTTACCTCTTTTATTGTAGATCAAGCATTTTTGTATACTGAAAATTGTTTGAAAACGTTTCTTGTGATTTTAAATGTATTCCTAAAGTCGATTTCGTTGTAATTGTAAATTAAGTACAAGCATACAGGAATAACTATCTGTAAAGAAACCCTAAGTAACTCAAATATATGACTGCTCTTACTTAATTCTAAAACTTTACTGTTTCTCTTTTGATTTTCGAGAATTTTGGCCAAATGCCATCTAGCGGTAACTTTTAAACTAAAGCGTACCTGAAGCGTAACTAAGAATATCCTAATATGTGATACATTTTCTTTAATTTCAATATTAGCTCTTTATTTTTCTCATAAAAATCATTTTCATTTAGAGTAACTTTTGTAATTTTGAAATAAATTCAAGTTAAGATATTTCTGATTGAATTTCTAATTGAAATCAGTACAAACGTTCATCAAATTTACTTGAAATTTACGAATAATTTTTCGAGTGATAATGACCTAGTCCCTCATTACATTGAACATTGACTCAGTACTTCACGCGCGCATTGATGAAAATCCGATACCCGAACATTTTACGAGCCAAAGAGAAATTCCAGAATGTCGCTGTAAAATAGCACTACACCTCATTATTCAGCAGCGGAAGTATAACACCATTTTTTTTTGCTTCATACGCATGTGCATAGCACTATATTAATCCAGTAGCATCGGATGGGGGCATCGAATGTCTGTGTGTCACGGCGAGTTTTTCAAAGTCCCTTCAATTCGCACTTCGTGTCGCGACACACATGCACAGTCAACTTTGAAATCAGCTCGGTGAACGTTCACAAGCGCGTAGTTGCTGTCCAATTGTTTTTAAAATCATTTATAGCGCTTGATCACTATTTTTCTGATATAAGATTTCATGCACAAGAGTGTATGACAAGTTCGATCGAAGAAAATATTGAATTTTGAAACATCTGATCTCAAAATGATACGACAAATTTCGTATTTGATTTTCAGGATCTCTAAGTCATGGTAAGCTCATTATATTTGTATTAATCACCTACTTCTCGTATTTGCATTTGGAAAATAAGAGTGACATATGAAAAGAGTACAAAATTTTCTAAATATTTACAAAATTTGGTTAAGATTACCTGAAAATATTATTGAATTAAATAAAAAAATTGATTTTTCATATGAATTAACATAATGAAGGGCTTGATTTCAATTATTTCCAATATTTGATAGAGATCGGTGATATTTAAAATTATAGATGAAAAATTTAATTCTCCATTAATATTTTAGAGCATTAAACGAAATAAGGTTTAATAAGTCAAAAAACGTAGAATATTTTGACGATTCTATTTAGATAAGTTAGAAAAAAACACTATTTCCACACTTATTCAAATTCATTCAACTGTTATTTTTACAAAATGAATCAAAGTTCATTTGATGCACGCATAAGCTATGCTAGCATACGTACAGACGAGCGCACAATTGTCAGAGGCCTCACAAAAGCAGTTCGACGTTTAGATAGAAATCAAAGTGTGTCATTCGTCTGAAAAAGTTCATTTAATGAATAGCAGACTTCATTGTTCAATTATTGCTCGGAGTATAAACTTGAATTACATTATCATGCATTTCAGTCCCACTGCGAGTGACATGACTACTTGATGATACCCGTTATCAGAATTCAAAATGAGAAGGATCCATAATATGTTCAGCATGGTCCAAGCTATTACTGTTCTCACGGTTTTGAAAATGCTCGCCAATGGTGAGTTTCGATCCATCGACGTTTGCCGGACTCGCTCGAGCGGGTTCGATAAAATTTCATATTTTTGATGCTTACAGCACAGACGACGTGCAATGGGGGCGCGGGTCGAGTCGTTTACGAAAGGCTACCGGACCAACAACTGCAAGGGTTCGACGACGAAGTGGTAAGTTCGCACACTACGTCGATAAACCCTATTTTTTCAGAGCATGTACGATTCAAGCACTTTACTTTGCGTCGCTTTACAGGTGAGAGATTCAGCACCACCTTTTCGGGTATTAGAGAAGTGCCAAGAGCTTTGTTTGCGCGACAGAACGGCGACGAACAATTTGGTGCGAGCTTGCGCGAGTTTCGACTTTCAGCCCGGCAGCAGGATAGCGTCGTTCAGCGGCGCGGCCGAGTACGAGGAGAGCACGTGTTACTTGAGCTCCGAGCAAGCCCAACCCGAGGGCATCGGCAATTTGATGATGGTGCCCAACAGCGTTCACTTCACCGAGATATGCCTGACTTGTGAGCTGCTTTTTTCAACTTCTTTTTCTCTCTTTATTAGCACATAAACTCGTTATTGTCGAGGGGAAACAAAACTATTTGCCGTAGTTCATCAAATCAGATTGAATTTAAAGACACCTTTGTTCTGCTCTTATGAAATACTTGTATCAGCAATATGACCATTCAAATCATCAACGCGATTTTTTTTCTCGTTTCCGCCGAGCCACATGTACATATTTCTCATCGTAACTGCTGTTATTTCGAATTGCGCGTGCAATTTGAAAAGCCATTGTTTGATAATCCACTGACTCGTGCGTTCGGTCAATTAATCCAGTCCTGAAAATAATATTTCTCTCGGCTTTGTATGCGCGTGAGCATCGTCACAATGTATTGATAATAATCATTCAAATTTTGCGGCGATGAAGTAATCCGCTGGCAATTATCCTTTTTTGTGGAGATTTTTATGGGTCAATCCGCATCCGGTGAATTTCGACCGAATTAACGAATTCATATTTTTCACAAACAAAACACACAGACTCGGGCGTAGGAGAGTGCACGGACTATTGACAAAGGCCAAACGAAGGGCAATCGTAATGTAATATACGAACGTGTTCATGAAAGGCGCGAGTGCACACGCTGGGTCACGCGTCGATGCCTCGTAACTCATTATGTACGCGCGCGAGCCTATTGCCAATACTCGAATTTTCCGCAGGCGTCACTATGCATAACGAAGCAGCTGCCCCGATATTTAGAATAGAAATGGATTTTTTCAAAATTTTTTACGCGTTTTTGATTTCGATGAATTATTATATTTTTTCTAGCGAGTCGAATAGAGAGGGAATGTCCTAATAGACGTTACGCTTTCGAGAGACATTCGCGAAAAAAATTGAAATTGCCAGCGACCGACATCAAGGAAGTCACAGCAGCTAATAGAACTGAATGCGAAGATCGGTAAGATTTATGAATCTACTTAGCTTAATTCAGAATGATATTCTCCAACACATATTTCTGTTTTAAGATGTCTCAACGAGTATAGTTTCGTCTGTCGATCAGCTACTTATGATGTTTCTCAGCGAAGCTGCCAATTGAGTCGTTTTACAAGAAGAACTCACCCCGATCTACTCGAGGACAGCGCGAATTCGGAATATTTAGAAAACACGTGTTTGAACGGTAATACAAATAGTCGCTGGCAATATCGTTTAAAGGCATCAAAATATGAACAAAAGTATTTTTCTGTTTCACCTCAAGCCGAGCATCGCTGCGACGGCCTGGCAGTATTTATAAAAGAAGAGAACAAACGTCTGCGCGGTCCGTTTGAAGTGGACATTTATACGAATCTGACCCTCGACGAGTGTCAAGCGCTTTGCTTGAGGGCAGAAAAGTACTTCTGTCGGAGCGTCGAGTACGATGAGCAAACCCGCCAGTGCGTCATATCTGAGGAGGACTCGGTCTCACAAAGAGATGATATTGGCATCAGCAGCAGTCCCAGTTATCACTTTTACGATCTAGTTTGCTTGGACAACCGTGAGTTAATTTTCATTTTTTTTTCATTATGCTTTTCGCTTCATTTTACTATTGACACATTTTTTCTACTTTTCATTTCCACCAATCACAAATTCAATTTCTTGATAAAAGTTCTTTATCATTTTGAAACTTATCAAACTTTTGCACGCTTTATTTCGAAATTGTTATTATTAAATTTGCGCCCATGCACTTTAGCAGACATTACAGCTGTAGACAATATAAACTTAATATGCGGTTTGATAAAGCCTTCTGCACTTTTCGACGTTATTTTTCACCAACTGCTTGCCGTTATTGCAAAAAAGAAACTCAAATAACACCAGGTGGAAAGTAACATGATGTCCTGGCACACTAGCAACCACTTTTCTTACCACCTGATGTAATGACTTTAAATCACAATGGAATGCGTGTCCCAACGTTGACTCACTTGTCTCTTATTAGGTATTAGGTATCTTCTTTTCTTCTTTTATTATTATGGCACGCTCTTTTCGTTTCATTGGAGTTACTATTTTTTGCATCAATCTTTCTTCTCTTCATGGCACAATACAAGCTTAGCGGCACTGAAGCATAACCACAAAACCGTAATAAGCCGGCTCGAAGCACAAGCATCTAACGCATCGAATGTAAATATCATATATACAATGAAAAACATGTAAAAAGTGTAAATAACGAGCCTGGCGTAACAAAACTCGCTTACGAAACCCAGATCCGTCTATAGCACGAGGCTCCGAGTATCCGGACAATAGTGTCTCGTCGCATTTGTTTTCCGACGGTCGCCGTCCCGACACGGCCTTTCAACGTTTTCGAAACTCGCGACTGAGCGGCGAGTTCCATTCGGAGATCACCGGCAGGAGTTTGAGCGAGTGCCTAGATGAGTGTCTCAGGCAGACAAGTTTCCAGTGTAGATCGGCTGTCTACTCGGAGCACTACAGAACCTGCAGGTTGAGTCGCTTCAATCAGAAGGATGGCCACAGAATTATCTACGATGCTGACTACGATTATTATGAAAACTTGATGCGTAAGTTTTGGACATTTTTGAAATGCCCAAAAAAATTTAATAAAAACGTAGAGTTTAGCATTATTATAAATTAGTTGCATTGGTATATTTAAACATCTCAGATCAATACTTAGACGGTGATGGAGGTTCGGGATCGAGACCTGATCCGCTGGGTCAAGATACGAAACACGGTCGACCATTTTTGGGACGGCCAGGTAATGCATACTCACAGATTACGCTTGAGTTTATTCAACTCCAAAAAAGCTAAACGAGTGTTTTTTCTCCTTCAGGCTATCCAGATGATCCAGGATATCCAACAGGAAACAGTAAAGGAGGCGATCGCTATCCTGAACGATATCCAATTCCAGGCAACCGGTACCCTTACCCCAATTACTATCCCAACGACGATCGTCATCCTTCGAGACCATACTATCCACCAGCGGGTCCCGATCGCTACCCAGACGATCGATACTCAGGAGGGGACAGGTATCCACCACCTCCGAATCGACATCCAATGGATCGTTACCCACCAGCCCACGATCGTTATCCCGATCGCTATCCCGATCGTTACCCAATGGATCGCTACCCCATGGATCGCTACCCGAACACCGACGAGCGTTACCCGATGAGGGGACGGTATCCGATGAGGCCTCAATCACCACCACCACCTCAAGTTAGACCTGGAATGGGAAGTCGTTTTCCGGCGGTCATTCACAAATATCCATCCCTTCCATCTCAACGATTCCCAGTTGGATCAACTGGATTTCCTCCAGCGGACGACAGATATCCACAACCACCTGTTGGATCACCCTTGGATAGATATCCTTTGCCGGAGGACTCGGCAGATCGCTATCCAACTGGAATAGAGGGAAACAGAATACCAGACAGATATCCCGATAAAGACGTCAACTATCCGTATGGTGATTCCAGGTATGAGGGTAAATCCATTAATTTATTTAATTTTAACCATACTAAACTATTTGTGGGCCCTCAGGTATCCAGGAGGGTATACGGGTAAAGAATACGGGGAACGTCCGATTCATCCAATTCTAAGTGGCAGCGGTTCCTACGGACCACGACCACCGGTCGGCGGAAACGCCTTAGGGACTAATGCTTACGACGATGGATCGATCGTCGGAGGGGGCTACATCGGCGAAGGAGGCGTTTATCAAACTCGTCCCTTTGGAAATACAGGAGGGCCCATAATAGGCCGACCGCCCTTGGTCTCGCGCTGCGACGAACAAGAAAATTTCCGACAAGTCGGCCAGGGCACTCGGGTGCGCAAACCGTTCGTTAGGCGCTATACGACCGCGTCGTCCTTGCAGCAGTGCGAGCGCGAATGCGCCGACGCCCGAGATTTCGTCTGCAGGTCGTTCAACTTCAGACCTTACGCGGCCCTATTCGGTGCCGAGAGAGACAATTGCGAATTGAGTGACAGGGATTCTAGGGACATGGATATGGGTAATCCAATTTATTACGACACGAGTTCGGATTATGACTTTTACGAAAGGAATAATGGAAGACAAGGAGGTGACGAGTGTCTCGATGGTGAGGGAAATGCATTCGATTAAATTAAATAAATGAATCTCGCTGCTGAAACATTAAATTTATTTGCAGTAAGTCAAGTCTGCAACGAAGATGGTATGGAATTTACCCTAAGAACACCCGAAGGCTTCATTGGCAGAATATATACGTACGGGTACTACGATCGATGCTTCTTCAGAGGAAATGGTGGCACCGTTAATGTCTTGAGAATAAGCGGAGCCCAAGGTTATCCAGAGTGTGGAACTCAAAGAGTAAGTTTTATTCGTCGTAAAACATTGCTTACCGAAGATTCTTAAATACGATATTTGATCTTGGCTTTAGTACGGCGATACAATGACTAACATCGTGGTGGTGCAATTTTCTGACTACGTGCAAACTGGCAGGGATAAAAGATTCAATTTGACTTGCTTGTTCAGAGGTCCAGATGAAGCTGTTGTAACCTCGGGATACATTGGCGCTGGGTATCCATTAAATGAATTTGATGTTGACTTTAAGTGTTTAATTAATAAAGAATTATCTTACATAATCGCTCATTTTTTAGCAGATCCGGTTCTCCGATACCGATAGAATATCTTCCAGCAGAAAATACCCTGAGCTCGCGTATAAGATTGCTTATCCTTTATCAAGGACGACCCACAACTACCATTGCCGTTGGAGATCCATTGACATTTAGATTGGAAGCTCAAGATGGGTAAGTGAATTTGATAAAGCACTAGAAAAATAAAATAAAATGAATAAAATTGCTTACGATTTTGATTTTTATTCTTACAGTTATAGCTACCCAGCAGACATCTTCGCCACGAATGTTGTTGCTCGCGATCCTTATTCTGGCCGTAGCGTTCAATTAATCGATCGATACGGGTGAGTCGCCTTTAAAATTATGATCCTGCAGTGAAGTGATTCTATGCATTCATTTATTCAATTGACAACAGGTGTCCGGTTGATAATTACGTATTCCCTGGCTTGGACCGGTTGAGAGAAGGTGATAGCCTCGAGGCACGTTTCAACGCCTTCAAGATTCCTGAATCGAATTTCTTGGTATTCGAGGCGACGGTTCGTACCTGCAGAGATGGCTGTCAACCGGCTTTCTGCTCGTCGGCCGCAGGTAGAAGCGAACCATCTTACGGACGAAAGAAGCGATCCATAGAAGGTGAAGATAGTGGTGGCAACTCAACTGACTTTAGTAGCACAACCGAACTTTACGAGGGCGAAGGCAGCGGTAATGGAACTGATACCGAAGACAAAAAAGACGACGAAGATCAGGAATTCGTTCAAGAAATGATAGAAGTACTTTTTTGTGCTAATGATTATTATTTCACCTGCATTTGTTGATTCAACCCCATTCATTGAAATATTATTTACAGGTCCTGGATTCAAGATTCGACATAGAAAATTCAATCGATGACGTAGCCGAGGTCGGTACTGTTGCTGAAAAACACATTTCACCTGTCGTCAACACTGTTTGCATTACTCCTAATGAATATTACGGACTTATAGTTGCTGTAGTAGTTCTTGTCTCTCTATTAATATCGATAGTGTTGCTGACGATAATAATTTACAGGTACTCCAATGTTCATGCCTCTTACTCGTTAAAAAATTGTTAATCGAGGGTAAAAATTTTACGCTAAACATTTTTTAGGAAATACGTGCACTGTGTGATAGTAAAGAATAAAAAAGTTGATAGATTATCGAATCATAGTAGGAATTCCGAAGACCTATACAGCACGCGGAGCAATAATTTTTCATTCCTACGAACGGGTCTCCGTCCGAGTCCCAGCGGCTCGTCGTAAGTCTTGCATGATTTTTCATAAGGCCTTGCTCAGATACCGATCACCTTATAAATAATCAGCGATTTTGATTTTCACTTTTAAAAACAATTAGCCCGCTGAGATCGCTGGGTCAGATGATGGGCCAGCGCACCTTGTCGACTACCACTTTGGCCGGAGCATCGGGCAGCCGCCGATCGATCGTTGATCCGAGCGAACCGATCTACACCGATCCGTCGCTTTTCGAGGTACCGGTGAAAAAAACCACCCGAGGCCGTAATGGTAACAGTAGTGCTAAAGAAGACTCACGGAGCGAGAATCCAAACACGATGTGATTTTTTTAAGTTTCTTAGATAACTTAATGAATGTGTAATTTTTCTCTACATGAATAGAGTGCATGTTATCTTCCTGATTTCATCCGAGTATCGATCGAATGTTTATTGCTTTCGATCAAATGCAATATTTTAAACGAGATGCAATATGACATTTTGGATATGCAATAATTTTTTGTAAATTCTAGTATAGTTACATAATCAAATACTTACCATTATAATAATTATTATTTTGAAGAATATGTTTACTTAAGATCACAGACAAAATATTTATTGAATAATATTCGTTTCTAAGCCTGTATTACTCATTAAACTGTTTTTCAATCCTACTTTTAATTATTAGAGTATTAAAGACAAACATGGTAATCCGTGTTTTGCTATAACTATGCATTTGTAAATTGTAAACAATTATAGATATCTTTTTTGTATTTGTTAGCCTTTTCGGGCATTATGTCATGTATTTTATAACGTATTATATTACATTTAATAATAATGTTTAATAAATAATTCATAAATATCGTGGCACAAATAAACTCAATAAATAAATAACAGTACGACAATCAAGACAACACCCTTACAGAAGAAATGAATCGAAAAATTACGAAAATATACACTAATCAGCCTCTATCGCGCTTTCGTACTCTTCCCTTAATTTTTGCAATTTGTACGAGGCGCAGATCATTCGCATTTTTGCCTCCTCTTTTTTGTATTCTGCTTCCTCGAGTCTCAATTTAGCCTCCTCCTTGAGTATAGCCGCGGTATCGAGCTTCAACTGTGCCTCCGACATCGTGTACTCGTGCATCTCGTTATTGCTCTTTTTCGTCTTGTAAGTCTTTTGAATTTTTGGCTGCTTCTGCGGGATTTTGGATTTCGGCGAGGCGAATTTTCTCTTGTGCGCGTATTTCATCCGAAAAGACTCGAGTTCTTCGTCGGCCGTTTCGTCCAGCATTTGTTTCTCATCTTCGATTTTTAACAAGTCTAGAAAGAGAATGCGACGATATTGAATTTGACGAAACTACAAACGATTGTTTGCAATTGAGGTTATTAATTATGTCTTTAAGTGTACTTTATGAAAATGTATGCCTTATTTGAAGTGTATCATTTTGTATTAAATTAATAAAATTTTGTATAGAAAAATAAAAGAAATGCATTACCATTTTTCGTATCATCCGTCTCCAACGCATCTTGCGACTCTATCAGGCGCTTCATTGGGACCGGGACGGAAGAATCACTCGGTTGATTCAGTGCAACACCGTTGAGGGATGAACTTGTACCTCCAATAGCAGACGGTTGCGACGTTGTACAATCGGTTGCCGTCGCCTGTGACGATGTGCTTTTTTCCGCGGCTCTGCAAACGATCATTAAAAAAAAAACGAATGTTAGAACTGTATTGCATGTAATAGAAAAAAAAACGACCGAATCGCATGATCTAAAACTTTGCACTAACTTTTTACTCTCTTCTTCGCGATACTTTTTCTGATGAGTTTTCATATTCTCCCAGCAGCGACGCAATTGTATGCAGGATCTCGTATTTTCTGCACCGACTTGTGAATTGTATTCATCGGTCAGTTGCGCCCACAGGGACTTGCGCTTGACGGTGGCCGATGTGCCCGACGTGGACGGAGCTGCATCGGAATTATCATTTCTCTCTTCTTCGCTGTTGTTGATCAGATATTTGTAGATGAGATTCACTAAAAGCTCGCGTTCGGCGAAGCTGTAGGTTTTTCGTGTACCTTTTACCGGTGTAACGGTCGCTGACATTTTTCGTGACTGTTAATAGTGTATCGAGTTGGCGGCGTTTCGCTGCACTTTTGGGTGTTAACGTTAAGTGTCTTTCAATTTTTTTTGCAATACAGTTGACCCTTCAAGAGATCATTCTTATACACACTTGAATAGAGTAGAAAGTAGCTTTTGTGTACTGAATAAGGTTAAACAATGGATGGAACGTCGCTTTCGAATTTTCATGAGACACTTTACATAAGTAAGTATTTTTAATATTAAAATTATTCATAACCAAACTATAAATATTTTAAAAATTCTTGCAATTATTTATTAAATTGTAATTGTAGTGTTCATAATCATGGTTATTCATTTTTGCCTTCTAAAAAATTGTTTGAAAAGGTTTGCAATCATTTTCTTATCAGATAATGTTACTTTTAATATTGTGTACGCATTTGAAAATTAATGCAAATTAATGATATGATTGATTTATTTATAACAATAATTATTTACATTTGAGAAAAATTGCGCTAGCATAACTATAATAAAACATCTATAGCACTGTAAAAAATCATATAATAATATTGATGGATATTCTTAGAAGAATACTCATAAACTGTTTATCTTAATATACTTTTCATTTTCACAATCTTTTTATAAGAATATCTTTAACACAAACTTCTTTCCATTTTTACATCAAGCTTAATTCAAAAATTTAAGTTTTTCGACCAAAGTAAAAAATTATAAAAACTTAAAAATACATTTCATGTCACCAATCAGGTTGAGGTACTCTGTATGTAAAATTATCACTTCTCACTATTGTCACTCCAGCTCCATAATAAGGCATTATATAATGTGAACCATCAGCGGGTCCAACAATTTGAGTTGCTATTAATATTACATCACAAAACTGTCCTAAAAAAAGAAATCCTAAAGTACTTAATTTGAGTAAGCCTATTGCTGGATATCCCAAGTAAAATCTATCGATGCCAAACATTCCTAAAAATATTGATAGCAATAGTGATGTTTCAAACGAATAGCCATTACTGCAAAATTAAAAATGATTCATGAATTGACGATATACAAAATAATACATTTTAGAAGAGAAGATACTACTTACGTCCATTTACAAGGTATGTCTTTTTTGAAGGTATCATTTAGAGTTTCACTGCATTTCAGACCCTCGGCAGCTTGGCATAATACTGATAAAATATTTTTGATTAATGAATGAAATTGAAATATGGATAAGAATATAGAAGTTTATATTTGAAATATTTTGTTTGAAATTATGTTTACAGTTACAGGTTATGTTTAAGTAATGTACATTATATTTAAAATAGCTAGTCTTACCTTTGGCTTTGTTCGCTTTGGTACATCCTTTAGGTTGTTGCGTTTTAGGATCTATGAAGTCGTAATGTGGATGTGGACAAATATATTGTCCCATCCGCAAGTTATTGCAATCAATTTCATAGCTGTATACTGCACCAATGCTTAATGGAATGCATAGCAGTAGTAAGAAAAACAAACAAGATTCAATTAGTTGTTTCATTTTAACATGTCACATTGCTCTCTTGAACAAATTTATTTTATGTGTGTGAGTGTTGTTTTAACATTTGATAAGCACACTATCTTGATTGTTTACAGTTATCCTTAAAGATACTCTAATGAATTATTGAACTCTAAACGGCATTTTCACATGCAATAAATTTAGATTTTCCTCTTCGTTTTCATTGTGTTTGTTGGCACGATGTTGATATGAAATGAAAGTGTAAAGTTCGATCAGATGAGTCGTGCTGCACTGCCAAAAGGCTCATTATATCCTTGTCAAGTCGATAAGGTCGGTTGTTATTCATGCGGGTAAATTTAGATTTAGCAGCTGTAGATGGCGCAAATATCTAAGAAAACTTGGAGCTTCTGCCTAGCAAACAATTCATGATTTCATTATTTAAATTTGAAATATCTGTTTCTTAACAATTTTCTGATAATTTGACTAGTTTGATTGTGATTCGATGAATTAATTAAACGCTTAATTATTGAAATAATCAAGTTTTTGAAACAAATCGGCAAAACAGAAACTCGTGCAACTTATAGTGCTCACAAAAAATGAAACAAAAAAAAGTAATTTAGAGTTAGTCCGTTTGTGCGTTAGACTCGAGGCCCTGTCACGCAGGGAAAAAAAGCCTTGATCTTATTCATCTTATGTGCATTACTCACGCCTCGCGAGGCAGTTTGCGACTGTACACAGAGAAGCAAGAGCGCCTCCGTATGCGACTCGCTCTCCTCCCCCATTTTGCGTTTGTCGAGGCCTCTAATAGCAGTGCGGGCAATTAAACACGCTGATGCATATAACTACCCGTTATTACCTTTGGCAACTTCTGTGCATACGTGTACGGGGCGCGGGGCTTTCAAAAAACCGTCATCTTGGCCTGGGGAAACGTTGCGGTATTCGTTTCTGCAGAGAAGCTTCGCGGAGCTGCTGCGCACACTTGCTTTGTTTTAAATGTTGAGAGTACAAGTGCGAGCCCGAACGGTCTTTTTTCTTTATCTAGAAAACCTGGAATAGCTTACTCGTGCCTTTTGAAAATACCTTGGCCACTTGAATGCTATTTTTTCTGTCAAATTCTTCAATGTGAGTAAGGCATACACTTTTCTTCTAAAATACAAGAATTTGTTGAAAAAAACTGCATTTTTGAATTTTGCCCATGTGTTTTTGGTCTTTTATGATGCTTTAAATTTTTCGATATCATATGTACAGATTTAACCAAGAAAATGTTTATCTAATGTTGAGTTCCTCTAAAAGTATGCTTTCCATCTAAAATTTTAGTCAACAAGTTGAATATCCTCATTTTTATCTATCCATTACTTATCAAAACTGCTTTTCAAAAAAAAATAAAGTAAAATGAAATACATACTTAAATTGGTAACGTGGGAAACAATAGTACATGAATGTAAATGAAATTTCACACTCAATTTTTCGATGCTGATGGATAGTACTTGATGTGAAAAATATTCAAAAGCTTCAGATCAAGAATCTGAATTCTTCAGTAAAAATATACGAATGTACACCAAAAGAAATTGTCAGTCAATTGAAGGCTCATTTTTTTTTTCTTAGTGTGGTGTGACATTTTACAATAATGAAAATAGAGCTGGCTTTAATGCATTTGTCACGTGTGCAAATACATGAGAAGTTTCGGTCGAACTATGGAGTGGCTGTAGGAAGTGTGCGAGCACACATATATTCGCGTACAGTTGGAAGAGAGAGACAGAACGAGAAAGAGAGGGAGAAAAGCTTACACGTAGAGTTACGCGGACTATATATCTGTATAAAATGTATCTAATATGCCTCGGCCTTTGTCAGCTTCATCAGCGTGTGTGCGCTAAAATGTCGGTCCTCTCTTTGGCTTCCTTGGCACATACAAGCTCGAGCGTCAACAATTGAGCCGGAGCTTTCGCAACGCAGCAGCAGCAGCAGCAGCAGCAGTAGTGGCGGCGGTGGCAGCAGCATTACTACATAGCTACTGGATGTGTACGCCTGCTGCGTGTACATATAGATATAGATATATATTAAAAGCTCATCCACAACAGGAAAAGCAGCACGCGACGGAGCGCGTCTATTTATCCACCTAGCGGTATGATATTACAGCCCGGGGGCATCATCGCGCCCTCATCCTCCTCTCGCACAAATACAGATAGAGAGACAGAGAGCAGAGATAGATAGGCAACAACTTTCACCCCCCCCCGTTGTTTAGCGCGAGCTTCGCGTGGCGCAGATGAGAGATGGCCACGCCCCGGAGCTTACCCCTCGCCGAGCTACGAGTCAGTTCATTGGCCCGGCCATCGTTTGTCTCTATCCGTGTCTGCGTTGAACTAGCGATGCGCGCAGCCGAGTGAGCTTATGCGCCCCGCGATATTCTGTGTATGTACGTATACGCGAGATGTAGTGCTCGCGACCGAGCCAGAAAGCTCGCCTGCTGCATGCACTCACACGCGCGCGCGCGCCTATAAGCGCGCAGACGAATGGCACGGGGAGTACGAAAACATCGAGGCTCGAGCTGAACGAGAGCGAGAAAGGAGCGACAACCGGAAGGTGTTGAAAATTTAGGAGGCTTCATTTACTCTATTCTTTGGCTGCTGCCTCGTACACGCTGCAATTGTCTTTGTACCTTCCATGAGCGCGCGCGTCTGCGACGATCCAAAACAATTGCAAGCTCGTAAATCTCTATTCATATATTTTCCGAGCGTCGAGGTCTCGGATTTATGCGCGAAAAAAGATGGAAACGAATATATTCTAGGATGGTATATATAAATGAAAAAGAGGTATGCTTCCGCTGGATCGAATTTAGTCTAGTGCATCGAAGATGGAATAAACGTCGTTGTTAAGCGCCAAAGTCTGCGAGGGTCGGCTCGCGTATACATATAGCGTGGAAAAGAAAGAGGTATATGTATTGGCAAGCAGCGAGCCAGCCAGTGCGGCAAAGGCTATAAGAGGGTACATAATAGAAGGCATTTTGTTGTTCGCTAGCTCCTTCGCCAGCTATGTCCTTTCGGGAACTTTGCTGGCCCCTTCGTTGTTCTGCCACTATTGTATGATTCTCTGCACTTTTGTATATCTATATGTACAGACACAGAGCAAAGGACTAGCTTTGATTGGAAGCTTCGTGTATGTTTCTGAGAAGAAAACGACCCTAGCTAAAAGATACGACTTATCTGTCGAGTAAAGAAAAAAGTTGATGCAGTTAAGTAAAACTGTTGATACTTCCCATTTCATTTGAGTTTAAATTCACGTTGTCTGTATAATGCCAAGTTATTTTTTTACGATTGTTTCATTATCATCAAAGCGTTATTAAAATGGAAAATGGATTAATATTTCTTCTATTCTTGTGTAAATGATTCGGTGTCTATAATACAGCCAAACTTTGAATATAATGGTACAAGAGCACTGACTATGTGCGTTGTCGAAATTAAATTAAATTCATATGACGGCATATATGTGGAAATCCGAGAAACTTTTAACTTTTCGACTAAAAAAAATTTTTTTTTTTTTAGTATGGCACGCATGTGCCACATTCATTTTTGTCTACTTATCGACTTGAAAAATGATAAAAATGTAAGGCTTACGGTTTTTATCAATCGGTATTTTTTTTTATTCAAATGGGCGACCAATGAGGTAAATTCTAATTTTTTTGGTTACAATTTTTATGGAAACCTCTAGAAATCTCACAGATTAAGCTTAATAAAAAAATC
>CACVKI010138379.1:0-13605 GCA_902732785.1 Trichogramma evanescens | reverse complement strand
AGGATTTTCACTTTTCAATGTACTCTTCAAAAGTACATAATTTGAGAAAAAAACATTTTTTGACCATCACCCTAACTATGGCTTAGCCCATATACACATGATAGACGCTATTGTAGTGTTGAATTGTTCAATGAGTTATTAAGCAATGTATAAAAATATTTCATTTTCGCATCTTTGCATGTTTCCCTTCACTACAATTGAACAAAAAATGATTCACCCTCCCACCTCTACTTGAAACAAATTTGACGTTCCAGACTCGTACAGATTACATTTTTTTTGTAGTAACATTGTTGAACAATGTTATTAGTTGTCTTGAAAAAAATCACAATGTTTATGATTGACATTTTTAAGGTGATATCGATCGAAGAAGTGCCTCCACCGATTATTGAATTTGGACCATCAAACCTTTCTTTACCACTTAATACTTCTGCATTATTCAACTGCCGTGCGGTGGGCACCCCAACGCCTAAAATAAATTGGCTCAAAAATGATCAGATAGTACAGATTGGTGAACGGATAACAGCGATCAGTAATGGGAGTCTTTTATTGGATAACTTGCAAGATTCTGATGCTGGCAAGTACACGTGTATTGCTTCTTCAACATCGGGCAACTCGTCGTGGTCTGCGTTTCTCAAAATAGGAACTGAAGAAAATGAAAACCAATCATTTGATCTCTTGAAGCTTCCTCAGCATCCTAGCAAGCCACGAATTGTCAATACGACAAGTAACTGCATAACTATCACGTGGAGTCCTGGTTTTGGAGGAGGCAGCGCAATGACTGGTTACCAAATTGAGTACTCCAGTAGCACTGATAAAACAGGGTGGATAATCGCCGCTAGCAAAGTCACCAAAGACACTTATACGGTACAGCCTTTACGTTTATTTTTTATCAAATTTTGATGAAGATAATCCTTTGACATATTTTTTATTCAACTGCTGAAAACGTGATTTCAGATATGTGACTTGAAACCGAATGCTAATTACGTGTTCCTGGTACGGGCCCAAAATATTCACGGTTTGTCATTGCCAGGTCCACTATCGGATACGGGCCACACAATGGGCCTCGGAGAACAGGCAGTTCCACAAACTGAACTTATTCGAGCTCGTGACCGACTCAATAATGAAATTTTGCAGCTCCGAGAAGTCAGTTCGATCAGTAGTACAAGCGTCAGAATCGTATGGGATGTAAGTAATATATAATTTTGTAACTTTCTTAATTAATCATTAGTCTTACAGTTACAAGTATAGGTGTTGTAATGATGAAAGTTAACTTTCCGAATAAATTCGTTTATAAAGATAAAAAATAGGATGAAAAAGAAAGTTTTTTTCACATGCAATATATTGGCAACTCAACATTTCATATGATTTGGGCGTGCTATTTGAGTGAAGTTACAAAAACTATAAGAAAACCATTAGTGCTTAAACTGTATATACTGTATACTGAATAATTGTTTATTATATTATACCGTATGGTAGCAATCCACGATAGCTTTTGATGCTAAATATCTATTGCTTCAACAAAAGGTTGTTGTATAATGATCCACTTTAAAATATTTAAATAGTTACTAATAACGATTAGTATTGAATAGTACTAGTTACATCATCTTAATTTATCATCCGATATCTTTACATAAATCGTTATTTTCGTAGATTCTCGGAGCTCCAGATCTCGTGGACGGCCTTTACATCCGCTATCGCGAGATATCAGATAAGCCACCTGAATATCAGATGGTCACCGTCATGAACGCCGGTGCAACCAGCTATATGTTAACCGACTTGTCAAAGTACACTCTTTATGAATTTTTTCTCGTGCCATTCTACAAAACTATCGAAGGTCGACCTAGCAATGTCAAGCTTGCTATGACTTTAGAAGATGTACCATCGAGCCCACCACAGAATGTTCACGTGGGTTTGATAAACTCAACTTCAGCATTTGTACGCTGGTCGGCACCACCAAAAAATAGCCACAATGGGCAATTAATTGGTTACAAGATACAAATTAAGGGCAACAGCAGCAGTAAAATCCTCGGTCAAATGACTCTTAACGCTTCAACGACCTCAGTTATAATCAACAGTTTGGTGAACGGGGGTTCATATACAGCACGAGTAGCTGGTATGACGCATGCAGGTGTCGGTCCTTTTTCTGCGCCAGCTCTGCTTAGAATGGATTTAGGTCTGCTTAATGGTAATAAATCAATGCGTGAAAATTCCGAAGGAGAAACTGACAGCGGTGACTACCAATCGTCTTTTGTCAAGGAACCGTGGTTCCTTACATCGATTACTCTACTTGTAATTGGCGCAATAGGTGCTTTACTCGGGGTGTTTTACATTCGTCGCCGGCATAAACATGGTAAACAATTAGGCCACCTCAGCGTTCCTGTGCATACGTCAAGTGACATTTGCCAATTGAATAAAGACGCTTTGTGGCTTGAACGAGGTTGGCGACCAAATAACGGACTCACGAGTGGTTACTCCGATGCTATAAATCCTGGCACCGATAAAGATTGTGAAACGAAACTTTTAAATAATCATGGAACGATCAATGCCGTACCTGGCTTGGTGGTCATGTCAAACTCTGAATATGCCGAAGTCAATATGTCAACGTTTTACAACACCCGCAAGTCGTCAGCGCCACCAGAACCCTATGCTACGACAACACTTTGCATGGCCAATCGTAGTCCAGACTCGCGTGAAACAAGCGCTGGAAAACGCTCGAATTCCAGCGACTCTTGTCTCAAACCTAATTATTCGAGCTTGGAGTCGCAGCAAACTTCTGGACAGTTAGGAAATAAGTCCAATGTTTCACCTTGCAGTGATAATACCAGCAGTATACACGCCGATGAATTGGTAGAACATAGTTTGCAACAACCTTCGTCTTCGCGTTGCAAAAAAATTAACCAAAATCACCAATCACAGACTCTACCGAACTGGTGCGACATGCTTCCACCGCCTCCAGAGCACCCACCACCACCTGCCAACAACGGCAGCCTCTCGGTGCAAATGCATCCCTTATCGATTAGCCACAGTCCCAATGTAAACAAGCGCAGCTTACTAGACTGTCAGCAGCTCAACAGCTGCAGTGAGTCCAATAGTCCATCGACGCCATCCGCGCGGCAAGCCTCCAAAGGTTTTTCGTGTTCTCAATCGCTAACTCCGTGGACCGCTGAGCCAAATTATGCTAGCTTGCCTCTCAACGCTGATTCGCCTCCTGCACCATCTTTTTCTCAAAATGTTGATCACTACGAGATTTATCATGAGAATGAATACGAAAGTGGCTCACTCATTTATGGACACCGTAACGATTTAGAAAACTTTCCAATGGCTAACTGTAATCCAGTTCAAGACCCGGCACTTATGTATCGAAGTAATAGATTGCCGACTTATCAACCGCGGCAGACGGCTTCCCGACACGAAAACGAAGAATGGGACCGTAAATCTTGCGATTCGAACGAGCACTCGGATATTTGCTGTTCGTGTAGCGAGTCCAGTTATCTGTACGCCGACACTTTTGATTGCAGCAATCAGTTCAACTCCAACCTGTCACATCATTCGAGTCTCGGACCAAAATGCAACAATCGAAACGTCTCGTCAGTTTTTCGTCCAAGCAACACAAGTAGTCCCCGCCGTCAGAATCGACCCTCCTCTCCAGCTTACAGTACCGATAGTAATTATTCTTGCATACCCGAACGAAAGTCAGTTTCTTCTTCCCATTCTCAAGATCGACGGAAACAAAACTCCACTAAAGGTTAATAATGACGAATATTTCTAACATTGAACATTACTCAAGACTTGATTTTACATTAGATGAATTGCCCGAATTCATGCGTTCTGATCATTATACCTTGCACAACTCATCAAATTCTATCGATAACTCGAGCAGTCAGCGATATGGCAGACAGAATAATCACTTCACGAGTGGTAGCAAATGCTCTGAATCGTTTCGGCTTGATGAACGTGGATCCTGTTAAGCTATGATCTGGTTTTCAAGATTTTATTATTCGATCCGAGTCACACTACTATCAACAACGAAAGTAATAGTTTTGGCCCTGCGGATACAATGTGATTGTCACTTGCACCAGAGGATGAAAAACGAATGACTCGGGTTACATATTTATTAACTTCGCGGGTTCCCAACGATCGATAATTTACAAATAATGTTGGTCACTTTCCTTTTTCTTCCCTAAGCTCGTAACCTGCTGTTCTCATTGTTTATCAACAACCCTATATACATGTGTCTTTTTTTCATTTTTTTTTCTTCGAGGGATTTTTAAACTTTGAATTCGGGCCTTATTTTAAATAACAACTAGATGAATTAGCGAATTTCGCTCAATCAATTTGAAAAATAAACTTGAATACCTTTTATTAAAATGTTCCTAAAAAATGTGACTGAAATATTAATTTAGTTGGAAAAAATTTTCTACAGAAATGTTGAATTAATTCAACATGCAAAACCGTTGAAGTTATGTATATGTTGTTAAATATGTAAAAGCCGATAAATAGAAAGGTCAAATTCATATCGTAAGAAACATAAACTTTGTATAATTGTACATACAGTTAGTACAAAAAACATAGTCATTAGTGTTAAATTCACACGATGGAAAACATAATCTAGTTTATGGTAGACTATTAAGTAATAAATCACCTATTTATTGCATGAAGCAGAATGGTTGTAAATCATGCAATAGAATATTGTCATATTATTGTAAAATAGACAGCGTCGCATTATTAATTTCTTGTAAATCATTATGTTTATTCAAAAACGCTTAATCCGAACATCATCGTATATATCATGAAGAGAAAAAACTCTTTGAGAGTAATTTTATATGAATTGATTTAGAAATTAACATTTTCTACAGCCTAACATTATATTATGTTTTTGACAGTAAATCTATCAAATTTTTAGTTAAATCAATTGACATAAGCATGTTTATAAATAGCTCGTCACACAAAGCCTCTCAGCCTCGTACTATGGCAACTGAATAAGATAATATTAAGATAGTAATCATTTTTCATGATGCAGGAATAATCGAAATCAATTTAAAAAATTGGCTAATATAAAATGTAAATAACTATTCTAGTCCAAATTAATATCAAGAGTTTTTTTTATCATGTGTAATCTAGACAATATATATTATACATTTTTATATGAATAAAATCATACATTATTTTAGTGGTAGTGATAAGTTTTTTTTTATTGTACAGCATGAATTATATATTATATGAAGATCGTCGTTATTTTTTCAACCGTATCGACCGTTGCCTTTATTGCTTGAATAATGTTTTGTATTAAAAAATTGAAGCATCAGATAATGACTCTGACACATTTAAAAAATAATTTTTGAAAATGTCAATACTGAAATTTATCAATGATTTCCAAAACGTTATGTTTCTCGGCATTATTTTTTTGGTTCATAAACTAATCCTCATAAAAAATTGTAAAAAAATGACCGTGAAGAACGACTAGTCGAATAAAAAAATAATCGGAAAATAAAAATGTGTACATTTTATTTCGGCCGAGTTCAATTTCACAAAAAAAAGAAAATGATGCCTAGAAATCAAGGTAAAATGAAATATGTGAAATTTTTTTTTGATGAACAACAATACATTTAAATTTAGATCAATTTAACGGCCCCTCACGAAGGTTTCGTACACATGTATCTTCAGAAGAAATGAGTTTATAATTGTATATAATCGTATGTAGTATACGCTTAATGAATTATTTTTAATCGTTGGAAAATATATTATAATATTGTGTTTAAAATCTTTTTAAGAAGCAATAACTGTTGATATTTATCATTCGCAAGTAGATCTGTAAAAATTTCTGGTAAAAAAAATTGATTATGTACCATCTTGTTTACATTTACTTTCAATATAAGAAAGATATTGTACTAAATCTTTTTATACTCAAATATTTTTTAACTATACATTTTTCAAATAACCATATTTTTCTATGTTTATACTATTTTTTGCGTGTGGAACGAGTTGTCTTTCTTTTGTGATTTGCATTTATTTTTAATACTTAAGTTTTGATACTATTTTTTTATTTACATTTGTTCAATTATATACATTAGTCAAAGAAATTGCAACCAATTTAAAACGTAAAGTCACTTATACAAACTGTCAATTGAATTTTTTGCTGAGAGATGTACAAACTTTTATGAACATCTAACACAATTTCGGACTGCAGATAAAAGTTATAAAAGTTCATACATTTTTATCTAGTTTTTTTGATAAATCATTAGAATATATATAACTATACTTAAGTGATACAAAAAAATGGGCTGTTCAGAGAAGTACACAATTGTTTTATTAATCAATAATAATTTTAAAAATAGCTGACTTTTCAGAGTTGAAAAAATTACGATTTTTATTATTGCAGCCGAACATTACCCAGTTGAAAGAAATTGCGTGGATTATCCACGCAGATTCTGTGTAGTAAGTGCATGGATTCCACATGGAAAGTGCATTGATTTCATGTGGAATCTGCGTGGATAATTTTTGTAAAAATTTGCCAAGATTTTTCGATTACCCCTTGAAAACTTAATTTTACGCTCGTATCCCTTTTCAAGGAATAGTCGAAAAATCTTGGCAGATTTTTACAAAAATGATCCATGCAGATTCCATATGGAATCAATGCACTTTTCACGTGGAATCCACGAATTTTTTTTAACTGGGTAATAATTTGTTTTCAATGTTTTTCAGTATAATTTACAGAAAAACGAAAACTTTTCATGCAGTCCAAAATCAAGCTTTTTTAAAAATGGTTTTAAAAGTATGAGTAATAAAAAAATTAAATATGGAACAATATGATTTATAATCATAATCTATGATAATAAGTATGATAAAAAGTCCAAGGCAACTTAAAAACGACACAATATTTAAGCTGCTTCTCACCAAAAATTGATGAAGTAATTTTAACTTGAATGAATCTCATTAGGCGAGAGATGAAAGACTTTTGCGCATACTTTCAAATGTAGTAAAAAAGATGTATTTCCTTTTTTCTTTTATATTAAAATGGTAAACATTGGAAATTATGATCTGCATATCATTTATAGAATATATATATATACTAAACTTGGTAATAAAGCTTTTTACGAATGTAAAATCTGATAATATAGTAATGATTCTATCTTTCATCCTTGCATATTTACATAGGTTTTCTCTGGAAAAAAGTTGTAATCTATTTTGTTCTTGATTATATCATTTATTTTTTTAAGAACAATTAACACTTTTTTCAAGTAAAATAAATCAATCGTAAATGAATAATATACGGTTATGACGAATTAAATAAATAATTAATAAATAATTAATTAATAAATTTTTATGATTACGTTCCCAATACAGAAAAAATCTATTTAAAAATTATCTGAGTTCATATTTTTTTGACAGATATTTAACAAATGATTTAACTATTTGATCTTTTAATTGCACTGAGTACATTCATTGTATCATTATTTTTTTAGCGGTTGAATTCATTTTTTCGTGATAAAAATATTCAGGACGCGCTGCAGCAGATTTTAGTTGGCTCCGACAGACTTTGAAAAAGCCGACGAAAACTCACTCACTTCTTACATGATCAAGAAAATACCCGATACTGAATTAGAATGATATAGGAAGTCATAGAGATAAGAAAGGTAGGTCTAAGTTGCACAATCTTATGAAGGAGAACGAGATACGTAAGTATTCAAAAAACGGCGAAACAAAGGTGTTAGAGCGCAAACTTGCGAAATGCAAAAGACAGCTCACTATCGAAATGTCTATACCAGGACTTTTAATTAAATAGTTACAATAAAAAATATATAAAAGTTATTCTGTACAATACATAAAATTTTCTGGTTTGAAGCAATTTCGGGCACTTTAATTTTAATTTTGGTTTCATAAACAGGATGATCAGATTTCATCATGAAATAAAAAAATTTTTTTATTTCTTCAATAATTCATTTTTCATTTTTAGATAAAATTAAAATTTTTATTTTTAATATAATTTTCTGAGTAGACAATATTACACCGAAAACATAAATAGTTATACATTCTTTATTTAGTCATCAGAATTTTAGTTTTAACGTTCTTCAGAGGGTTGTCGCGGTAATATGTTGTGGATGTATTTGCACTATTCGCGAAGCTCTAAATTAAAATATTTAAATTTCATATTTATAAATAAAAAGAATGATAAACTTTTTAAGTATCAATTTTAATCCTCGTATTTTTTTTCAATACAAATACATACCAAACAAAAAATGTAGCACTATCAAGAGCCTCTGTCTTATAGATTCATTGCAAAATTAATTTTTTTAAAGAATCAACCTTAAACAATTATTGAGAAAGTGGATAAAACCATTGATACATTTGTTATTCAAAAAGTTGATTTATTGATAATGCTTTAAAATTCATTGATTTTGTTAAAACTGATTGCTTATTACCAAAATTTTGTACTTTGATTCAACTTGTGAATTTAGTTTCCACTGAACATATATCATTATATTAAGGAAATCATATAAATTTATTTAAATATAATTTTTATTTATAAATGTGTCAAAACAATTGAAAAAATTTTAATAATAGAAAATTAACAGAATTGCTGGATTAAATAGGAGTTTTTACTCATTGTCTTCCACACCCTCCTTTGCTACATGCGGATCGTTTTGGTGGTACATATTTTCCACTGCTACCACTACCCATCAGAGGATTATAATCTGCAATCAAATTGAAATTCCAAAATTTCTTAATTTTTTTCGTTATATATGTAAAGATGATCACCTACCAGCTCTTAATTTAGATTTTGAAGATCCAGTACTATCTTTGGATTCATTACTATCTAGGCGATAATTATCGGAAAGCAACTGACTTTGTAATTTCAATAACTCTTGTTGCTTTTTCATTTTTTTCTTCATCAAATGTAAAAAAAAATATTGAAAATTAGATTAATTTTAATTTTGATCAAGTTGCTTTTTTGCAGTACTCACAGCTTGTTCTTTTTGAATAGCAATTTCACGGTCTTGCAAATACTTTTGTTCCATTTTTTCTCTTGCTTTATGTTGAGCTAATAATAATTTGGAATTTGAATCCACGTCTACCGTAAAAAATATTGAGCAAACATCGTTATTTGTGTATCTGATATAATAATTTATTTCTTATAAAAACCACTTACTCTTATGATATTTTGCATCATATTCATAGTCATCTTTCTTTTTTTTCCAACCCAACCATTGCTTATGAAGAAATGGCCATGCATAGATGAGAATAACAGTCGTTCCAACAATGTACCATCCTACATTTGTAATCAGCAATAATACTGAAATAGTAGATGCAAGTATAATAATTGTTAAGGTGTGCATTAAATTAAGTTAGTATAATAAAATTGAACAGTGATTGAATATTAAAAGCAATGCAAGAAAAAAGTTTTTCAATATGCAATATCAGAAACAATGACAATTTTCAATGGTAAATTCTTTAATTTTTAAATTTTATTCCATAAAATTTCCAGTACATGAAACTGATTGTAACTTCAAATTCTTCAAAAAAATTTATTGTAATTGCAAAAATTGAAGAAAATTTATGAGAAACATACCCAATTCGTAGTATGAAACCATCGTCTCTCCCTCAAAACTTTCACCATCATTACTATCTCTATCATGCATTTTAATTGTGTATATTAGAACATATGAAACTAATGTTAATTATGTACGCATAAAATGACAGCAGCAGCAAGAAAACAGACACTATTTGATGCAGTCTGCAGACATTAAGTGATGTATAGTACTAAAATCAACTTGAAGGGAGCGCAGGTGAGCAAGCCAATGTATGCAACTTTTCATTCTGCTTTTGGCAAGAAGAACTCAAAATGCAGCCTTTCAATCGGCTCTACAGTATTGTATACATATAATTTAGATTCAATGAAACTTATTTTTCGACGATTGTTTATTACGAATTTCTAATTCTTCATCGAAATACTTGATAGAGTAAAGTTACGTATCCGACGAAATCAAAAAGTTTGTGAGTGACTGTGAGTGTTATTGTTATTGACTTGTGAAAGGACATTCATAATCCTTAAAACATTGTGGTAAGTTGATTGTTACTGTAAAGATTAAAAATATAAGTAATATCATGTGTTCCAGTAAATTTAAGAAAACGTTTGAATCATTAAAGCTTTGTATAATTTAGGTATTTCAGGTTTATTAGTTTTATTGAAGCAAACAAAAAGAAAAACTGAAGAAATCATGGGGGATTTGGCAAATGAAGAAACTACACAAACTGAAACTCAAGACCTATCAAAGCCCAAGTTTGATACTGAAACCTCTAATGAAGTTTCCATATGCCATCCAAATGGTAAATAAAAGTCTTATTTGACTATGACTCAAGTTCTTTGTAAAAAAATTTTTTTCTCTTCTCTTAATACTATTTCATTTTTAATTGCTTTCAGTTGATGAAAAGAGTGAAAATAATAAAGATATGGAGAGTCATAGTTTCAAAAAACCTATAATAATTGGACCTAGACAAAAAAATTATGCAAAATTGAAATCTGTTTCTGAAAATATAAAAAAAAATATTCAGAGTAATGAATCAGTTATGATCCAGCCTACAAATGAATTTTCTGAGACGCCTAAACCTCTAGCAAGTCTCCAATCGAGTCCAAAAGACCCTACCCTTGAGATACCATATAAAGAACCTTCATGGAGTGGTATTCCTACAGATTCTTACAAATTGGAAGTTTTGAAATCAGGCACTATATTAGAAACAATTGATTTATCAAATAAAAGTTACTATGTGGTTGGAAGATTACCAAATTGTGATATACCAATGGCCAACCCAACTATCTCACGCTATCATGCTATTTTTCAGCACAGAATAGTTGATGATGGTAAAATCCAAAAAGGATTATATGTTTATGATTTGGGAAGTACTCATGGTACATTTTGGAATGGAAACCAAATAAAACCAAAAGTTTTTGTTCGATTGCAAGGAGGTCATATGGTAAAGTTTGGGTGTAGTCAGCGTAAATTTATTGTTCTTGCACCAGATCATGATCAAGAGCAAGAGTCAGAGTTATCTTTAACAGAATTAAAGATATTAAAAGCACATCAATCCAAAGAATACGAGCTACAAAAATTAAGTCATAAATTTGATAACCAAGAACCAGAAGTAATGATGGAAAACGAAGAACAAGGTATTGATTGGGGAATGGGAGAAGATGCTGACGAAGAAACTGATATGACTGAAAATCCGTACGCTCAGACAGCAAGTGAAGAATTATTCTTAAATGATCCAAAAAAAACTCTACGAGGCTGGTTTGAAAGAGAAGGTCAAGATTTACAGTACCAAGCTGAAGATAGGGGCAATGGAAAATTTGTGTGCTGGGTAGAGTATGTACTCTTTTTGTAAAAGTTGACTCATAATAATAATAAACTACGATTAATTTATAATTTTGAATTAGTTTACCGATAGATGCTGGAAAGACACTACGTGCTGAAGCCACAGTTTCAGGAAAAAAAAAAGAAGCAGTTGTACAATGTGCTTTAGAAGCATGCAGAATTTTAGATAGATGTGGGTTACTACGCCAAGCTACCCATGGTAAGAGCTTTTTGTTATTTGAAGAAGACTTAAATGTGAATGAATTAATCTATTTGTCATATCATTTAATTTGCCTCTAAAATTTTCATAATAAATTTGAGCATTTTTGAGCAATTCATAAAAATTATTACACAAAAATGATTTAGAACATTCTTTAGTATATTTATTAACAATAAGTAAAGTAGTGCCAATTACATTTATAGAAACCAGAAAAAGAAGAGCACGCAATTGGGAAGAAGAAGACTTTTATGATTCCGATGAAGATAACTTTTTAGATAGGACTGGAGCTGTAGAAAAAAAAAGAGAACAAAGAATGAGATTAGCAGGAAAATTAAAGACTGAAGTAGAAAATTATGATTCTTTGGTACAGTATCATTATTAAACATATTTAAATATGAATATTCACTTTCTAATAGAAATATATAAAGTTCATAATATGTTTTACTGTTACAGTTGCAAAAATATTCTAAAATAACCGAAAGAATTTCAAGTATACAGAATAAATTGAAACTGCATAATGCAAAAAAAAGTGAAAAAAATGATTCAAACATAGATGCTTTAGATGCATATATGTCTTCTTTAGGATCATCTTCATTAGATAAATTAGAAATCAGAAAATTAAAAATTGAACTTATTAATTTGGGTAAAGAAGAATTGCAGTACATTAAATTAATTAATATAGCTAAACCAACTAATTTGCCACCTTTTAAACCTCATGGAAACATTGATTTAAAAAAAAATACCAATGCATCTGTACAAGCTGATCAAATAATGGAATTACAAAAACAGGTAAGGTCATCAACATTTTTTGAATTACAAGTATTATGTTAAAAGTAACAATAAATTTAATTCTTAAATTATTATATTTATATTCGCTAGCAATCATCTTATTGTTCTGAAAAATTTGACGATGGTGATGGAGAAAGAAATTGTACCATCAATACAAGTGAAATGAACTGTACAAATAATAAAAATGAAAGTAAAGTTGACAAGAAATATGTAGCAAAATTATGCGATGTAATTGAACAAGAATTTTCAAATACTGATTTAAAACCTAGTACAAATGAACAAAAATATGAAAAATCACGATTAGCAAAAAAACAAAAAAGGAATACAATTAAATTGCATCAAAAAAATAAAAAAGGATTAGTAAAAGAAGTAGAAGAATGTTCAGGGCAACAAAATTATAATGAAGATGCTCACAAAGACAATTATGATACATGGGTGCCTCCTGAAAATCAAAGTGGAGATGGGAAAACGAATCTCAATGAGAAATTTGGTTATTAAATATGTACAAATCCATTTAAATACTTTGAAAAATTAAATAATAAATAAATAATAAATTTATTTATTAAACTGTATCTATTGTTTTTTTACTATATTAATTTAAGAGCTAGAATTACAATTATGATAAAAATAGTTTATCAACTAAATCTTCTTTTCATTTTAACATAATAAAATATATCTATAGTTACATAGGTCAGTCAAGATTAAAAAAAAAATATATTAACCCTTAACGCCTGAAATGACCATTTTTGGACAACATTTATAGCGATGAATTACACCGACTAAAAATTGTTTAAAAAACTTTTCAGATGTCATTTCTTACGTAAAATTTAATGTTCTTTTCGAATCCGGGGTTAGAATTTTCAAAAAATTTTTTAATAAAAAGTTATAAACAATTTTGTAAAAAAACTCGTGAAATTTCGAGAAAAAAATCTCGTTTAACTCAAATTTCCACACGGAAAGAAGGTTTGCTCGTGCGTCTCACGCATATAAATTTGGTCAACGGCATGTATACTTTATTGTAAAATAGTTATAATTATGAAATTCAATATGGCGATCATAAATTTGACTCCCGAAGACCTGTATGTCATAAAATGATTTCGACAATTTTCAACTCGATAACCATCAACTTTACAAGAAAAAGTTGTAGAATAAAAAGTGTTTAGAATTGATTGAAGAACACGCCTGATTTTTTGAAGAATTTTTTGAGCGATTTTTGGATTTCTGGATAACACCATTTTTTTCAAAAAT
>CACVKI010138377.1:0-20564 GCA_902732785.1 Trichogramma evanescens | reverse complement strand
TTCTGAATATGTATCCGAAATTGTCCTATGACTTCTATATCAAAAGTTGATTTTGACGCCTATCACAAAGCTTCCTCTATGAGGAAGCAAATGTTGGTCGGCCAAAAAAAAAAAAGGACAGCTGGAGAACCTACAGATTATTTTTTCGGTTCTGCGCGGGGCGAGAATGTAAGAATGAAGTCTAATACCGCTTGAAAACATTAATACTGCTGAATTTCTAATTTCAATATCCATAAGATTACAGCAGAATATATTATGATTTTAATTTTTATTGCATTTCCAATAAACAATTACATTGATAAATAACGAGTTACTTACTTTCAGGGTCGTGAATCCACTTCTTTTTATCCAATTTTTTATTTGCTTTTGAATTATCCTGTAATATACAGTCATATCATTTATTTATACTTAAATGTTATTATCGAGTTAAGAAATAATTATCATACGTCTTCATTATATTTTGAGCGTGAAAAGTTGTAAAACGTGAGAATTAAATATAACTATGTCGTTAAAACTTTCTAAAACAATTTTATTTTTTATGCGAAATTCTATCAGAGATTTAAATTGATGGTAAAAGTTAATAATTAAATCAAATGAATTAATTTTAATGTTAAAAAATAGTTTATAAAAGACTAATTCATTTACTCAACTTTTCAAATGGGCCTAACCCATCACGCACGAAATGCAAAGATAATTTGTAGGTCAAAGATACTGAAGAATAAGTTACAGTTTATGTAGCAATTTTGAGGATATTTCAATAATATTTAAATGTGTAATGAAAATGAAAAATATCTAAAAAACTAATTCAAATCTCAAAAGCGTTGATGAAATCATTACTTGTTTTTTAGCGTATACGATAAACTTTTTTGTACAAAAAATGTATGAATTCGTTATTCAATCAATTAAATATTAATAAGTATGCATTACGAAAAAAAATTTAGGTAAAAAATTATATGATTCCGTCAAATATTGAGTCGTAAGTATAATCGACTTTCTTTCAATGAAAATATATCCTTCGGGATTAATATTTTTTAAACGGATCAATTTATCAAATTTTAACTATTTAAATTTTTTCATTTAATTAAATTATACTCGAAATATAGTTATTCATTGATTTTACGTTCTAATTCAATATTTTTATAATTTATGTGGTTAACTTTTAGGATTGTGGTTTCGATTTTATCATAATTATGGTAATGCGCGAATTTCCCCGAATCGCCTTATAGACTAATCTTTATTTATTTACTGTCTTAATTATTATATTCATTTACTATATAATTCACTATATCATTTATTATATTTATTAACGGGGTTGTTATTCTGCACCGTAGTCGACGCGGATTAAAGTCTCCTTTTTTTAATTAATATCACAATTCATTATAATAATAATGCGTTTATTTACCTTATAAAAGCAATCAATATTCTTTTATTTTAAGAATAAACAAACACATTATAAATATAGTTCGTATATTCGTATGCGATTGGTAAGTATACTATGTTTTTTTCCTGAGGTCAACTTACCTCTTCATCGAACTCGAAGTCACCATCGAATTTATGTTTGGCATCCACGGTCGAGGTGAAAATTGTATGAACGATGCCCAAGTAGAGTAAAATCGAGTAAAATCTAGTTAGCTTCATTGTTTACGCTGATATGGACTATATAATTGACGTTTTTATGCTGCTAAAAAACTTTCGAAAGGATGATTTCCTTCGTGGCAATCGAGTGTATCAGTTGTTTGTGAATTTATAGTCATACTATAATTCACCTATATGAATCGATCTGTATAATATTCACATAAAATCCTTTAGTCCGCAGATACAGCTACGAGTTTTCACTATCGAAACTTTACAAAAGTGGTATTAAAACTTGATTTCTATTTTTCCAAAAAGGTCAAGTCTTGTGCGACTCGGTAATCATTTGACAACTCAGAAATTTTCCCGAAGCACTATGTGTGTTTGCTGTCATTCTGCGCAAGCGTGTTATCACAGAGAAAAAGGGCATTGATAATAGTGCGTAATTTGCAATAAAAGTGAAATTTAGTACGATGTTTTAATCGAAAAAGAGTGTAATTTTAATGATTTTAATTTTACGAATTTTTCTGATGTAAATCTCAGAATTATTTTTATTTTATTGTTCACGTAAAATGCACAAAAAAACCTATTCTCATCATTCTTTATAATTTTAAATAGAGTCCAAAAAATGTAGATTAATTTTTAAGTAATTCCATGATTGAATTATAATTCTCAATTGCGATTCGAACTGATTAATAATTTAAAATGTTTTATTCACAATTGTGACTCGATTTCATCAAATATATAATATTTATTATAAATTATTATTTGAGTAAATAGACAATTATAATTATTAATTAAATAACTATTTGGGTGCTCAGAATCAACGATATGAAAATTTATTAATTGTAGAGCGAAAATATGATTTTTAACATGGTCACGCTACCGCGAATCACAAGGCTCACTCATAATTGGTTGTGACTTTTTCAATTTACCCATTGAGTGCCAAGATTACTCAAGATCAAGATTTTTTAAATTGATACCAAAAATTTTCATGAATAATTTATATTTGTAAAAATTCAGAAATTGACAGGCTAAAACGTAATTTTATAAACATTTTTGAAAATCACTATTACGCAGGATATTTCATTGAATATAAGTATGCAGTGAAGGGGGCGATTCCGAAAAAAAATGTTTATCAAATTTTTTATCGCAAGCTGGGATAAAAAGTTATTAAAAAATTGCAACTGCGGCCAATCAGGAGCTCCGGTGGGCGGTAATACTCGGGCCCTGGCCGGAGCTGTCCGAACGAGTTTTTGGGTCCCGCCCCCTCTCCCCCGCAGCTATTGGGACAGGTATCTGGCTGTGCATTTGTTTTTTACGAGTTAATGCCACCAGGTCATCAATTATTTTTACTCTTATGGTGTGCGTAGCTTTTCCGAAATTTATTTTTTTTTTTTTTTGAAAGTATTTTACATGACTATTATTTTCGTCTCTTTGTTTATAATGAAAATTATTACATTAATAAAATTCATCAAAACCGTCATTTTACTGTGAGATTCCCTATTTCAATTTAGCTCCGTAAGTCAAGTGTATTTAGGAACGGTAATATCTCCCCTTCCTCCCATCTAATGTCCGAACGCTGTTCCAAGTTTCGAGTCGTTACTCATCACGTGTAGTGTCTGACTCTTAACCGTTCAACCTCTCTCGTATTTACAGTTTGATTTTGAATACAATCCAACGTGTGCGAGCATCTCGTAATCTTGTAAATTTTGCTGGTTTTTAAATTTGCACCGAACAATATCGGTTATACTTATAATCATGGAGAAACAAGGTAAATAAATCAAATATTTTCAATCCATTTGTTATGCACGTCGAGGCAAATACCGCCGCATCGTTTCATCATTTTTACAGTTTCATTGTTCATCATTATTTCATCATGTCTTTTTAATTTCCAGAAATTTACTCACTCATGAAAACAATCCTGGAAACGGAAAGAGAACTGTCAGCTGGAATGGCAGCAATCCGGGTATTGTTAAAAGTCCTGGAAAAGTCAAATTGTAATATTTTCATCTTGGTGTGAGTGTTAAATTTTACCTGCATATTAATTTGTTTATTTGTTTTAATTTTAGCCAAGACTATCCAAGAGTTACGAGAGCAATTGATTGACGCAATCGCTATACTGAGGACATGTGATTGTCCTATTACTGCCATTAATTCAGGGTCTGAACTATTTCTTAGATTCATCACTTTAACTGCACTTGACATTCAGGTAATTTTATAATCTTTATTTATTGAGACAATAACTACATTTTTGCTTACGATATCTTTGTTGCAGTCTTTTGAAGAATGTAAGAAAATTATGCTTGACAGAGGAAACACATTTTATGAGAGACTTGTTGAATCCAGACAGATAATTGCTCAGAGAGCTTCAATTTACTTATATGGTGGACAGGTACTTTATTTTATAAATTTATTTTGATTAATTATTACTTCAATGACTCATGTTTGCTAATATTAATTTCTATTGTAGACCATACTCACACACTCCAGGTCTCGAGTTGTGTTGGCTGCTATGAAACGAGCAGCAGAGAAAAAATGCCGTTTTAAAGTGTATATTACACAATCATCACCGGACACCAGTGGGTAAGATACAGTTCACAGTTTGATGATATGAAAATTGAAAAATAGATCTAACATTTATCCCTCAAACGCTTATTATATACAATGCAATTTTTTAGGGCGGAAATGGTTCAAAATCTTAGGGACCTTGGAATTCCGTGCACTATGATTCTAGATTCTGCTATGGGTTACATAATGGAATCGGTAGATTTTGTCATGGTCGGAGCTGAAGGAGTATGTCAAAGTGGTGGAATTATTAACAAAGTAAGTTAAATCATTTTGATTTACATACTTATAATTTTTTGTATTTATTTATCATCTTTTTATATCAGATTGGAACATATCAGATGGCACTTTGTGCAAAAGCATTGAATAAACGTTTCTTAGTTATGGCTGAAACCTTCAAATTTACACAAACATTTCCCCTAAATAATAGGGATTTGGAACCTGAATACAAGGTAATAATCAAAATATTATTGAGACAATTTTTTGAGATGGTTATTTGAATTTAATTTTTATTCCAGTTTACCCATAGTATGTTACAAAGAGATACTGCAGAGCAACATCCCCTCGTTGACTACACTCCGCCTGAATTAATAAATCTTTTTATCACAGACATTGGGATTCTTCCTCCCACCGCTGTGGCCGATGAGCTTCTAAAATTGTATTTGTGATTGAAAATATATTATTTTAATATATTAAGTAACTTATAATAAATGTAAAGTTTTCAATTTTTGAATAGAAATTAGTTTTAATTGTAATGGCGGTAAATTTTTTTACAAATGTTGACCCAGATGTACAAAGTTTATGTATGATAATTGTTAACACCAATCATTTCTGTATATAAAAAATTAGCAAAAATTTTTTTTGCAAATCCTATGAATCTATCTTGAATAATAAAAACTATATAATTGAAGCAGCACTATTTTTAAAATTTAACTTAGTTCACTACCCACGATAACTTAATTATCATTTCAAAATTTGAGATGACCATAAAAAACTTCAGTTGTCAATTTGCATTTGCCAAGAGCAGTCCTTTAAGCATCTTATATTCCAATCTTATATTTGTCATCAAGAAATTCAAAAATTTCTTACATTCAGGCGAAATTAGAAATTAACTTCTCATATCAAAACCATTTTTTATTATTGAAATTCAAGGTAATATAACAAAAAAACTAAATTTAAAATCAAATAATGAAAATTTTTTATTGAGGTGTTAATTTAAAAATATCTATACAAATGACAAAATGAAAAAAAAATCATGTAATGAGTTGCTAATTCGTTATTATTCTATGTAAAGTAGACATTTTATAAAGGAAGTCAAGACTTCAGTTTTTTTTTATTAAAAAGTATTAGATGATGAAAAAGATTTTTAAAATGAAAAATTCAAAAAACTATTTAAAAAGTTATATCACATTGTATTATTGTTAAAGCACGCAAAAAGCTATGTCCTCAGTAAGTTGATTTAAAAAATATAGGTAAATTGCACTTTTTAAATATAATCAATAATTTAAATCTGATAATTGAACTTAATGCGTGATAATCAGGCACTTAAATTTTTTATCACAATTTTTCTCTTATGTTTGTTGGGCTAATACATGTAGTTGAGTTACACTGTCGACTATAGAATAAATCATATCAAAGTGCGGTCTTTTTTCTGGTTCATACTCCCAGCATTGTAACATTAACTTGTAAATGTCATCTGGTGTACCGTCTGGTGGTGGCATTCGATATCCTGCAAGAATAAATATTTTTACTTATTAATTACATTCAATTCGATGAATCTAAAAATATTAAAACCAACGAACCTGTGTCAATTTTTTCACGAGCTTGGGAATTGGATAAACCACTGTAAGGATAGCCACCTCTCGAAAATATTTCCCAAATTAGAATACCATAGCTCCAAACATCGCATAATGAAGTATATTTTCCTGTAAATATATAAATAAAATTATTCGAATCAATTAAAACTTTTGAAGGAAAACAATTAATTTCCATCATTACCGAAATTTAGAGCCTCTGGAGCAGTCCATTTGATTGGTATTTGCTTCATGCCATCAGAAACTATGTATTCTTGTTCTTCTCTTGACATGCCAAAATCCGATATTTTAACTGTAGATTCGTGACCTGTAAAATAATTATTTATTTTGAAAATGGTCATATCATGTTTTACTTTAAAATAAATCGTTGCGTACTTATTAGACAATTTCGTGCTGCCAAATCTCTATGAATGCAACATTTAGATTCCAAGTAACTCATACCAGCAGCAGCATCTCTACACATTTGTAATAGTTGGAGCTGAGTCATAGTAGCTCGATTGTTCCTCAAATATGCCAGAAGCGACCCACCTAGAACATAAAAGCATTCAAATGAGAATTTAGCTTTTAGATAAGCGTGGTAACTGGTCAACACATGATTAACAAAATAATTGTCTAGTAACATTTTATTTGCATTTTTTTAGTTTTAAACAAATTATTAATTTTTTATTAACTCTCAAATATTCTGTAATTAGGTATTGTTTCAGCTAAACAGACAAACTCACCAGATACCAACTCCATGACAATCATAATGGGCTGCTTCTGGACACAGATTCCAATGAGCTTTACTATGTTTGGATGATCATATTGCTTCAAAATTCGTCCTTCTTGAAGAAATTTACGTTTTTGTTCATCGGGCAATGTCATTTTACAAGTTTTTACAGCTACTTCAGTCTTATTTTTCAATAACGCCCGATAAACATCTCCAAAATTTCCCTGTACACAAAATGAAATAATCAAATAAATAAACATAATCTAGGAGGTATTTTTAATGGAAAAATAATTTACTTTGCCAATTTTATCTAATAGCACTACATCATCGTTATTAAGTTCCCATCTTTCTCTCGTAATCGGAGTTTTGAGTATAGCGCCCGAACGACTAGTTACAGGTAATCCACATTTCAGCTGGTGCGCTATAAGCTCAGGTATTGACGGAAACGCTGGACCTTCAAATCGGAAATACCCCTGAAAAAATTTTCGTAAATTTATTTCAATTTTATTAAACATATTGATCATATTACAATCTTTGCATCATACCTCTTGTGTAATTTGAACAATAAAATGTTTATGGCCGTCCCAACAGACGGATAAAACAATTTGGCTCTCATCATTTCGAGTGGTTTCCCGAACAAGAAAGTCACCTTCGGTAACCAATAGTCGAACGACTTCCTCCCGAGGCAAAACACCGTGAAACCATTCTTCTTCCGCTAAACTGCTATTGCCACTTTCTTTTTGATTATTCGTACTTGTTGCTCGTGGTGAGGACGGCTTATATGGAATATGACAAGAAATAATTAACTTTTTTCAGCCCTTTTTTAATTTTTAAATCAATTCATAACAATAAAATATCCTTTCATCATTATAGAATTAGATTATCTACAGTTAAAAATTATATATTTATACAAAAATATTATACATTTATGTATGAATACAGAGAGGAAAAAGAAAAAAATATTTTTTCATCTATTTGTATGATAAAATATACACTACACAATTCAAGTCATATTCTATGGTCAGCTTATAATTTTTATTATATTATTAAATAAGATAAATTTGTGCAGTACCTTAGATGATTCAGAAAAAGAACCTTCCATAGATAAATCACATCCAGAAGGTACCTCTTCACAACCAAGCTCATTTAAAGCTCCTCGAATCACTTCAAGTTGTCTTTGAAATTTTTTTTCTTGGCAGTGTAGCCTCATGTCTTCTTGTTTTTGAGCATAATCAGTATATGATCTAAAAAATTTATTTCCATTGAAAATTGCTTGTGACAAATGTATTACAATTACAATCGTACTTTTTATCACAATTATTTTCCATATTGGATAGAATAACTAGGCGATGAGATTGAGTCACTTTAATAGATGTTTCTAGTTCAGACAAACGACTTCTCAACCAATCAATTGTTAAATTATCAACAGTCAATTTATTGGGTAAAAGTTTCCCAGAAGTATCATCAACAAGATTATCATCAAAACCGAATCTCACAGGAGATAATGGTCTGCTTCTAATAACAGAAAATAGTTCAGTAATGATATTCATAAAATTTGTGTAAAAAATGTTAATTATTTCAATAACCTGTGTTTTCCTATGAAATCTTTATATTCATCGGCAGGTTTAATATTATCAACAGCATTTTGCATTCGGTTATGAACGTCTAAAAATTTCTCATTTGTGAAATCTGCATATTTTACAAAATCTTGCATGATGTTTTTCCTGATGATAAAATCAAATGGGTTGCAAAAAAAATTAAAGAAATAAATAGAAAATATTTCTCAATACCTTAAATGGTTTTACATATGGCAAGCTTGAAAATGATATATTGTGAATTGTATGAATTCAGGAAAAAAGTCTTTTCACATATGATCTTATAAAATTCTGCCTAAGCAGAAACAATTTTGCTGAACTTACCATGAAACAATGAATTCTTGATGAACGATTTGTTGTCTTTCTAATAAACTAGGTAAATAACACGTTCTCAAATCCAGTTCACATTCTGAAGCTGCACACAACAAAAGTACATACTCGTTGTGCGTAAGGTGTAATTTACGGCATGCTTTTTGGTACTTTTCTCTGACTTCATCAAGTTTTCGTCCTCCCCTGCCAGCTAAATTTCATAACAAAAAATGGAAAAAAATTACAATTTGTTAAATGTTCAAAGTAATAAAGTTGTTTTTACATTTTACATAATGCTCTTCAAAACGAGATCTCATCAGTTTATAACTTTCCAAGTTTTTGAAGTATTCAGATTTTTTTCTGGTCACATCATCTGATAACTAAAATATATTGTTATTTAGTAACATAAGTTTAATGTAAATAGACATGACTATTTTATGATTAAAAAGACCTGTTGAAACTGGTTGTTTAACCAGGTATGTTCTTCTTGATATAGTTTTCTAGCTCTTCTGCGTTCAGAATATAGAGCTGTTATTTGTTCGATAACGATATTCTCCATCGAATCAGCTTGTTGTCTTACTAACTTAGCAATTTGTTCAATTGATTCCATGAGGTCTTTCCAACTCTTTGAAATAATGTAAAATTTTCTTAATCGATCAGCGAGTTAGACAACGTGCATAAAATAAATTTTAATACCTGTGTAATTAAGCTACCAGCTAGTTCATCAGATTTGTCTATCTTTCTCCCTTGCATAGTAAGAGATGTTATGCTTGAGGCATACTCTCTATCTGACTTGATTTTGGAAGTAAGACATCTGCGCATAATCTCGAGAAGTTTAATTTCTGCATCTTGCCGACCCAGAAGAGCTTCGTGTGCAGGTTGACCTTGTAAGCTATTAGAAAACCCCATTTCACAAGATTTTATTTATTCCTCAATCGAAATGTCTATTTCTCATATCATGCGTAGAAATGTAATTCGCAATTTTGCTATTGCAGATCGGGAAGGCCAAAGTCTTTCGATTAAATTTCAGCTACGTTCTTCCCTTAGGATTCACCACAGACTATCACGTTTGTTCACTATGCGAAGTTACACACGAGTTATTTAAAAATAAATATAAAAAAGCTTCTACAACACAAAACGGGACAATCGTTATAAATCACAAGTTACGTTCTCACATACTTTTCTACGAGTGTGTAAAATTTGAAAAATCAAAACGGTATAGAGATCTCGTTAAACGTGCGCGCGTTGACAAATAAATATTTGCTTCCTCTCAGTTAATTCCAGCAGCGAGCGATCATCGAAATTCATCGCCACTGTACACAAGATATCATTTAACTGTAAAATTATTATACATTTATTTTTCGCGACGTTACTACGTACGGCATGTGTGTAGAGTAGTTCACGGATAGAGTCACATTTGATGGCAAAAACAAAACAAAGCAAAAAAAAGGAAGGAAACAACAACACACGGTGCTGTATTATCTCGCTCGGTTGTGCTGTACTTGTAATGTACACGATCACTGATCCAGGCACACACTTGAATTTTCAAGGCTTTGTCGCTCGAGGAACACATGAATCTCTCTCTCTCTTTCTCTCTCTGCGTCAACCGCCTTATCCGTCTCTCTCTCTCTCTCGACTCTCTTTTCGCACACACTACTCTCCTCTTTTCGCTCGGCCAGTCTATACCGACTCCGGCGGCAATAATGTATATAGGCGCTCATAGCGCTGCATCAATATGGGAATTGCGAACTGCTGCAAACTGCACACACAGACACTCGGACAGATCAGTGTGTGACAATTTGCACTGGCAAAATATAAAACGTGTCGAAAGAGGAGAGAGTATAATCGGAATCGTAGCGTCTGCTGCACTTTCCAGTTCGACGTAATGACGTTAGATAGGAAATGCCTAAATATGGAAAAGGTCGTGTCTTTTCTTAACGATCTTTTTTTGACTGAAACAAATTTATTGTTTACAATGAATGGCTTCGGCCAAATTGATTTATTATGTTGTCCGTTATCTATTTTACGAATTAATTTGCAAGAAATCGGTGACATTTGAAAAATAGTTAATTATATTTTTTGATTTTTTTTCAAAGTAGAGTTTCGATAAAATTCATTGAGAAATGTATTCAAGTAAAGGCATTAAAAAAATAACCGTCGATCAATCTATTCGATTTATAATAGACTTTGACGCATTTCTTTATCAAGAGTCGAACTCGCTGGACCATCCTTTCTTTATTTTAAGTCAAAATTAACTATTAAAAAATCAAATTTAAAAATGAACTGTAATTTTTGTATTATTGGATCTTAAAACCATTGTATCACGACACATTTCAATTTTCTAAACCAAGATAATTTTTTAAGTCAAGTGTAACTTTCTTTTCACTCAATTTTTTTATTATAGTTGACACTACAATACAAGTGAGTCTTGTTCCATACCGATCATCTTAGGATAAATTTGAATGAGATTTTTATGTAAAAATATCTTTGAAATATAAAATTTGGGTACAGCATTTTCCAGAAAATTTTTGAATATTTAAAAAACTAAATACCACGAGATTAAGCTTCGACGAATGAATAATGATTAGTTAAAAATAACGCAAAATTAATGTTGCAAATTCTTTTTCGTCGTATAAACTTTTTCAAATATTAAATCATCGCAAAAAATACGTTGTTTGTTTTTAGGATCGTTTTACAGTGCACCACCGATGATCTATCAATCTATTCATGCCGCGGCTGATTACAATTGGTCATTTGTAAAACAATAAGCGCGTCTGCTCGTGTGCACTTGTATACAAATTGATAAGCAATTGCTCGGGTAGCGTATGTGACGATGCGAAGCGTAAAAAGTGTCAACGATGAACTTCATCTCGAAGATGCTACGACGGAGTAGACGAGAAAATGACTCCGAGTCCATTTCCCATCAAGTTCAGTATCAAAAGCCCGCTGTCTCGAAATCCAAGAACTCGAGAAGCAACAACTGCACGAGATCGAACAAAACGACCAAAGAAAAAACCAACTTCAACTTCATCAATTGTTCCGATGTGAAGATTGGAGACAGTGTCAAGCACATTTATAATTACAATAATCCAGGAAAAATAAACATTAAGCATAAACACGATCTAGACAGTAATAAAAGGATTAAAAAACAGGAAATGACTGCAGAAGTACAACAAATGAGCGAGAGCAGCAAGGAGGTGACAAAGGATCATATTCTCTTTATCAAGTCACATGTTGGCAGCAGATGGAGAAAAGTGGCTGAGATACTGGAGTTTTCAGAAGGTGAAATTGACCAATTTGAATACAAGTACAAGCAACGAGGATTGGATGAAATTGTCTATCAAATATTGATCAGCTGGAAACAAAACTTTACTTCAGATGCAACTGTTGGATGTATTATGAAAGCTTTGTGGTCAGCTCAAGAGTACGATTGTGTTTTGAGATTTGCTTCAGAGTTTCAGAAATAGTTTTTTAAGCGTATCTTAAATTCATGTATTACAAAGATTTTGTTTGCTTTTTTAAAATATATAAAATTTATTTCTTTAACAACATTAATTTTTTTTAATTAAGTAATAATTTAATATACTTTAGATTTCTGTTCAATTGGTATGTACAATTGTATCTTAAATTACAGTTCAGTTTTTTCAGTACTTTCGCTACTTTCATCCTCACTCTCATCATCGTGTTCATCCATAAAACCTTTACAATAGTTTGATTCTTCTAGACAAATTTTTAATTTAGGATTTCTTTGTCCCTGGGTCATTACTTGGATGAAACTGTCTTCATAATCGTTGACAACTTCTTCGCACTGAAAAGTACAAACATAAAATGAGTGTCAACGGATTTGATGTTACTACAATAGAAAGATTTAAGAAACTTACAAAGTATTCTAGACTCTTATTTAAATCACCATCTTGGATAATGTCTACTTCATTCATCAATGGATTCATCTGTCCGTTTTCTATTAATTTAAGTAAAGTCAGTTTACCATTTGATTTATATTTTGCTCTGACATAATCTTGCATTTTTTTACAAATAGAATCAAGCATATCTGATAAATGTACTTCAGACTTGGCTAGAGGAACCTAGGTAATAGATTAATATATTATTTACTCTTTGTAATTTGTAAAGCATAAATTAATCAGATTCTAAAAAATGTTACTTTTTTTTGGTGAGAATTTCCTTTGGCATCTAATTTATATTGTCCAATTGCTATTTCTTTGGTTGGATCAATTTTATTGACCTCATTTTGAAATTCATCCACAATTGATCTGCAAACTTTACAAGAAAATATTAGTTGAAATCAATGCATCAAAATGGTTTGAATAAGTAATTCAATAATTGAAAAAGCAAAATTATATTTATGATGTTAAAATCTCATAAACTTTTTGTTTTCTTTCAAAAAAGTAATTACTTAGTTATAATATTATTAATTAATTGGAAATTATTTTAATCTTTTTATGCAGTAAGCAATATAATTTTGCAACTCAATAAAAACATTTTAAATTGAAAAAAAATCTGTCAACAATAATCTTACTCAAACATTTGACTTGCTTCAAGTCCAGGTGTTCAGCAAAAGTTGCCAATATTGGCAGTACAAAAAGAAGTGAAAAAATTACTCTGAAAACGAAATATCCTGTATTAATTATTTTGCCCCTCGACAATCTACGTAAAGAACAAGAACGAAAATAAATTTTCTTACTGATTAGTATTCATGATTAAAACTAGAGCTGCGTGTGTTAAAATTAAAAAATCCGGTGGACGACTGAGTCAATTGCTAAATAGTCATTTAATGACATACATGCCACAACACTACTATTGTAGTCACACGTGTCTTTCTGTGATAAGTGTACACAATATGCTTCAACAATCATAATAATTTCCTGCGATACGACGATAAGGTAGTTTTCTGTTTCGCGTATTTCAATGACTGATATTGGGCGCGAATAATGAAAACTTATTTTATGGCTATTTCATGGGTAAAATAAAAGAATGGAGTGTATAATTCTTGAATATTTTTATCGACGTTTACATCCAACAATAAATCTCAAAACAATAAACAAATTTCATATATGCTCGATCATACAGCGAATCACAAGCTCTCCATCGGCTGTCTCCAGGCAGGTATTTGAATGGCGATCCGCTCGACCTCGCCTCGACCGTCGTTCTCCTGGCCGTCGCGCACCACCGGGGTAATGGCAATGTCGTAACTACCGTCGGCCGGGGCCAACTGGCTCAAAACGGCTCGAAACCGTTGATTCGGCTGAACTCGTTCCTCGGGGACTGAGACGGTCTGGTCGGCGACCAGTCGGCCGCTTCCGTCGCGTGCCTCGACCTCGAACTCCCTCAGATTACCCTTGGGCGAGCAGGGCAGTTGCCAGCTGAGGGTGATTTCGTAGATCTTGCCCGCCGCTGACACGGGCACGATGTTGTAAGACAGGTTGGTTATTTTATCGGGCACTGTAAAAGAAATTATAGTCACCGATTTATTTTGTACGCAACAAAATTGTATATAGGTAAAATTTATTATATATACCTCCGCGAACCGGACTCGTGTAATCGATCACCGTCTCGTGGCTGTATCCCAGTCCAGTCCTCGAGGCCATCTTCACGACGTAACGGGCGGACGACGCCTCGTCCTCGAGGCTCAGCCGAGTCAGGCCCGGCTCGACTTCCATCGTCCTCGTACCCCCCTGCGCACGAGACGGACAGGCGTCGGGCACCGGATAATTCGGCCTCCAGGTCAGCCTCACCCGGTAACCGATCAGAGTACCGGCGAGCCACCTCGGCGGCTCCCAGACCAGCTCGCGCGGGCTACCACCGGCTCCGGCTCCGTCTCCCGCGGCTCTCAGCCGGTACGGCGGAAACGGATAGTCCTCGGAGGTGCGAAAGGTGATGGGCCGACTCAATGGGCCTGGCCCGGCTCCGTTCACTCCGGCGGCCCGACAGCTGAAGTACGTGTAGGGCGTGAGTCGCTCCAGCTGGATCGGTATCCTGTCGCGGTCCTGGCCCGGTCGGACTCGGGCCTCGAGCTCGTAGCGCCGGCCCTGCTCGCCGGCCACCGGGCTCGACGCGACCTCGCAGTAGGCGCGCACCAGCTCGAGGCTGCAGTTGCTGCGCGGACTGCTGGCGTTCAGGTAGAAGGTCGCCGTGTAGCGGGTCAGCAGCGGCTCCGAATTGTCGCTCGTCGCCGGGGCCTCGGGTACGGCGGCGAACTGCGCCACGGCCCGGCCCTCGATGAACTGGAAGACGTTGCCCTGGAGATCGATCAGCGAGACGGTGTACCAGTAGCTGGCGCACGCGTACAGATTCTCGAAGGCGTACTGATTTCCCAGGGTCTCGGCGATCATGGCGTGATCGAGTTCGGGATCACGGGTGTCGATCTCGAGCCGATAGGTCTTGACGCAGCTCTCGGGCTGGGCCGGCGTCCAGACGAGCTTCAGACCCGAGGGCCTCTGCGTGATGGCTCCGTGTCGCGTCGACCACACGGGTGCTGTAAGGCAAAAAAAAAATGAGAATAAAAATTATTTATTACGTGAAAAGGATTTTAAATTGATTACATGTATCGTATATGTACTCACTGACGTAGGAAGTAGCGAATTCGGTGTGGATGGTATCGGTGGTCGATCCCGTCGACGTAACAGTGACATTGTACCTGGTGCAGGGCTCGAGATCTCGAGCTAGCCACGACGTTGCGTCGCTGATCGTTTGGCGCGTGACGGATTCTCCATTTCGGGACACTTCGATGATGAAATCGTCGACGATCTTGTCTTCCGACGCGTTCCACGATATTTTCGCGGAGGTCGAGTCGATGTCGCTCACTTGCAGATTTTCTATGACTAGAATATAACGACGTGCAAAGAAATTATGACTTTTGTATATTATATTTTTTGTATTATATTTTGTTACCGTGTCTAGACGCCTTCAACGATCTTAGGTTTGAATTTTTCACTCCCAAAACGATCGAGACGCAAGCGAGGATAACGAACAAACTAAAAAACCGAGCCGATCGTGACATCTTTTTTTTTTACTTAATCATGTAAAATAATACGTATTAGTTTTAATTGCAGCATTTGAGTAACTGATTCGCAGAACTATTTTAGCAAATGCAATGGGGCGCTTGGATTTCTTATGAAATTAATCTATCGGCGATACGAAGCAATGCTATTCGAAGGATACATCGACACGATAAGATTGGAATATATCGCTAGTCGTTTTTTTTTCTTTGCTACAGATAATCTGATAAAATAGATTGATTTTTACACCCTTCGACCGACACGAATGACGGTCTCCGAAGTTACTCGAGAAAATTTCTGATTTCAAATTCATAATGGATTCGAATTCGAATGGTCAATCGACGAAAATAATTTAACTCAACTAATGTTTCGTGTAAGAGCGAAATGTAATAATGTTTGTCAATAGTTTTAAAGAATCGCGATTATCTTATCTGATTTTCAATGAATCGAAAAAAAATATCATTAGAAGTAATGCGCAGTTCGACATTTTAAGGTCACTCGTACGATTTTCTATCAATGATCGGTATTAGATTATTGTACTTATTTGAGTGCACGCTGCAAAACCTTGAATTTTTACATTTAAACATAATGAAAACTAAGACCTTTTCTTTTTGTTCTGTCTACAATAGTCATGCACGAGTCATGGCTATACTCAATAAATCGGTATAAAGTAGTAAATAGTATCTGAAATTAATAAGCACTTTACCGATTTCGTCTCCGTTTAATAAAAGGCATTGATCGATATCAAATTGAGCATCACAAAGAAAACTTAAAACATTTGTTTATCTTTCGAATCTCTGCAAGCGATAAATTCCATCATTTTTCATACCATACACGAGTGCCAGAGATAAGTCAAAGCAGAAATCTTCTTGACCTGTTAACGATTAAAGGGAGACTATAAACAATTTTAACAAAATATCTTTTTCGTATTCTGCATACACATCGACGTTTGCGTTAATTAAGATTTTTTTCTATAAAATTTGCAGTGTCGAGTAGATATCGTTCGAAGATTACGGTAAACTGCAAGAGATGAGCCTCATCAGTTTTAATGCAAAAACGAAATAAAAAAATGGATATAATTAAGCTCACTTTGGATTACTTGAATTACTTTCAATACAGGTTTTCTGTAATACAGACAGCTGTGCAGGAACAACTCCTAATTTCCGATTTCCGCCAGACGGTAACTTAATTTTCTATTAACCGCATGAATAAAAGATCGATAATAGTGATCCAAAAGCAAACATGCGGCGATGAATGAAAATGCGATTTTAAATCGTAATATTTTCATCATTAGGCTATTATTAACCCATGAACTCCCAAAGTGACGAAATTTTTCGTTTACGATCGATGCGATTTTTCCCCGTGTTTTAGACCTTGAAGAGACTTCGCACATACATCATTTTAGACTTTGAGGATTTTTTTCGAATTGTTGCGATAAAAAACTCAATATATAAATATGATCAAAGGTGATCATAAGCGTAGAAGTACCTTAGGGAACTTTTACAGATATTTCCAATCACTTTTTCTATAAAAAAAAAACATTCTTTATTCACAGATTTTACAGAATACATATTTTAAATTTACTTTCACCACACTACATCGACAATAAATGGGTTTACTTCGAAACGATCCAATCGGGGAATTCAATCCGTTCGATCACGATGTAGTGGCCGCCAAGCAAATTTGATACAAATCTCGATTGGTCAAATTCTCGGGAACGATCTCGCACCCGCCGATGATTTCTGCCCAGCGCCGGAAAAATCCCCTCGACAGTTTCTCGCACAGATGCAGCTGGCAGCGCTCCCAATACTTGGCGTCCATGGCGCCCATCCATTGACTGTGGCGCCACCACCAGAAGTAGTCCTCGTAGTTCAGCAGTCTCGAGGCCTCCTCGGGCTTCAAGCGAGTCAGCTCGTGGATCGACAGACTCGTCGACGTTGCAGCCGGCGATGATCTTCCCCTCGGTTGGTACCTCGGCAAAATCTTAGCACACTCGACAACAAACTCTTCCTCGTGGCGCGTGAACTCCTCCTCCTCGTACCAAGGTACAACCGGATTCTCCTCCTCCTGCGTCGGTAGTTTCTCGAACAGCTCGTACCTGGCGAAGACTTTCATGACGGTCAGTGCGTCGCTCCGTTGCAATTCGTAGCCTCTCTTTTCGAGGCTCTCGCAGATCAGCAGAGCGCTCGACGCCAGTCCCAACTCGCTGTGCTTCTCCACGTCGCGCCACCGCTCGTATCTCTCGACGAAGTCGCACTCGGTGGGAAAAACGAAGCCGGACAGATCCGCGCCACGATCCAGGAGCGCCGAGACCACGTCCGGCCAGAGATTCGCCACGGCCAGCTGCAGCGGCGTCCGGCCCCGATTATCCCTCGCATCGATTCGCAGCCGGTGACCAGCTTTCTCCAACAGCTCCAGCTTGATGTTCCTGCAGCGATAATACGCACTCCTGAGAGCCACGTGCAGAGGAGTCTCTCCGGCGTCGTTGGCCCGATTCGGATCGGCGCCTTTGCTCAGCAGCAGCTCGATCAATCCCCCGTAGTTCTCGCTCAGAGCCAGGTGCAGCGGCGTGTCGCCCCGATTGTCCCGAACGTCGACTCGAGCTTGGGCCTGCTCGAGCATCTTCCTCGCCAGGTCGCGTCGATCGACCCGTAACCGGCAGATCGAGTGCAGAGGCGTCAGACCCTCGGCGTTGGCCAAACTCGCCGAGGCTCCGTGTCTCAACAGAAATTCGACCATGAACACGTAGTTTTGTCGGGTAGCCACGAGCAGCGCGGTATCGCCCGTTTCTCGCACGCGCGCATCGATATCCTGTCCGAGCTCGAGAAATTTCTCGATGGCGTCGACGCAGCCATCTTGGCAGGCAACATGAAAGTGCGTCAAACCGAGTTCGTCGACGTAGTTCGCCTCGAATCTGTTGTAAATCTTGAACAGATGAGTACGAAGAACGAGAGCGAATCGATAGCGTCTGGCCACGTGATGCAGCGCTGTGGTACGCGACAACTCGGGCTCGTCTCGGTAGCCGGTACGAGCCACGAACTCGATGAGAGGAGCTATCTCAGTCTCGAGGGGCTTCGGGTCCGACTCGAGGCTCTTGATTATCAGCCAATCGATCTCTCGTGGCCGAAAGATTTCACGCAGATCGGGTAGTTGGCCCTTCCAGTCGACGATCAGAGAGTTGAATCGAGCGAGAAATTCCAGTCGCTCCTCTTCGATCTCCCAGTTGACTTTTGCCCGCAGACTCTTCAATTTTTCCACGTGCTCTTGGTTATCGACGCTCGCGTCGGGTTTTTCTTCGGACGTGGACATTTTTCGGCTCGCACGCGCACGAATGCAAATGCTTATAATTTAACGCACTAGTGTTTCACTGCTGTATAAAACTCTGCATGAGCACTGTATGAGTATACGTGGCCTCGCGCGAGATGATTAATTACTGTTAGAGAGCCTTTTCGCAGGCACAATCAGTGCGGGCTACTCGAACACCTCAGTTTATGTAACAATAGCTAGCTGAGCTGCGCGCACATTCAATGTTTCGCTCACGCGATGCAACATTTATCAGAAAAATTTCCGAGAGTGCCATTTTTTACATTTTCCAAATTATTAGCAGTATTTATTGAATATTTAATGATTATAAAAATTATGTTAAAAACTTTTAAATTCTTATGAAAGATTGGATTTTAAAGAAGTGCATTATGCACTGAGAAATTTGTAATTGAACGGTGCTCAGAAGTATATATTTTCGATAACTTTTATTAACGATCAATGCTATGTGCACTAGGTGCAAATTCTTATTTTTACATTTTTGAAATGTATGAATTAAAATCTATCTAATGGTATTATTATAATTATTATAATTTTTTTTTCTTCATATTTTCATCAGCCAAGGGGTAGTCGGTTTGGACACGCAGGCGTTTACTGCATCGCACCGATAACTGTCGTTTTAGATATTTTTCGTTTGTCTGCACGACCAAACGAAGTAGATCCTCGTCACTCATATATTCGGCAATTCGTCGGCAAGGAATGTAAGGCAGATTCAATTTGCAGTGATCAGTCATAAAAAGGTCGGCTGCGAACAGAACCAACTGTGGCCTTATTAAAATGTTTGCTAAATGTCTTTTCACTATAAGATTCACAGGAGTATTTTCTAAGCTGTACAGCGATGGTACACTTCGGTTCTTCAAATTTGTTATTATCGAGTAACCTTTACTATAACTCATTTGGCAAAGTTGATAGAGCGAGACGTCTTCGGATATCCTAATATCTTTCAATTTCTCAACTTCTTTCCTCCAAATATTGATTGTGTATGTAGTAGGATCTCTGCGGCCCGTTAGGAACATTCCCTGTCTCAATTTCTTGACTCGTTGATGCAAGTGTTCTATAGCTTCTTGTTGAATATAAAATCCAAAATTTTTATATATATACTTTATTTTCTCTATCCAGATAATGATACGATCATCTTTTTCTTCGATCCCTAGGTGCAATAAAGAAAAATTAATCATAAATATATTACAAATAATCTATTAGGAAAATTAAAAAGACATACCAGTATCTTTAGCGATCATTTGGTCGACGTCATATTTCCCTCCAACTCTTATCCAACATTCATTATTCTGAATCTTGAAAGGAAGTCCATTTTGTGGCCAGCCGACTGCAACAATTCCATCATCTCGATAATGTTCAAAGTTAGAGGATAGCACTTCAATTCCCGAGATGTAAAATCCAAATTGAACATTCGATTCGCGTTCAAGCTCCTCAGACTCGCCCCGTACTTTAAAAGAGCCCTTGTGAGTTCCGTGTCCAAACGAGACACCGCTAATTGCAAAGCAGTATCACCATGACCATTTCGTGCTTCGATATCGGCTCCGTTATCTACGATCATTTTAACGAGCTTATCAACTGGCCGTCCACAACGCGGCCACGAAAGCGCATGCAACGGTGTAGATTGCTTATGATCTCGCTGATTCGGATTGGCACCGTGTTT
>CACVKI010138374.1:0-14208 GCA_902732785.1 Trichogramma evanescens | reverse complement strand
GTTTTACCGTCTTAGTTTTCACTTTTTTAAAGTTTTCTAATAGCTGCGATAACAAGACATGTCATATCACGCTTTTGAAATAATGCACCATATACGTACGTCACATGACGTAAGGTGACGGGGGCAATCGCCACATAGCTCCCCCCGCAGTGTTGTCGAGGCTACGAGAAAAACACGATTACTCGCTAAACATGTGCAATTGCACTTACAAAGTAATCGCTTGAAATCTGCTTACACGCACGAATACAAAAAATCATGTCGCTGTTTAAACGAATTGCGCTTACACTTGAAAGTTGCTCATTACTTAATAATAACTGTTATGACAATAATTAAAAGAGAATATCTTTAACTATCAAAAATTAATCACCAGAAGTTAAACTTCTTATCGTAATAAAAATAAAATTTCCTTATACCTTAATAGGAATACATATTTTTCATAAGCATAACTCTTAATGAGTAATTACATTATTGACATGAGCAACAAATTTATATGTGTGCTTAACATGCACTGAGCAAAACAACCTTTTAACAATTGGTTCAAATTATTCTGGGGATTATATCTGTGGTGGAAAGGCATAACGACTTAAGTCCATTTTTTTGGAAATCTATTTTATGATGAAAAACGTCTATATGTAGTGTCTACTTTAATGTACAAGGGTCAGAATAGACGAATATAGCATTTAGCGTTAGTTGCAACATCGCGCATAACGACTTAAGTCCATTTCGCGAAGACCGGGGAAAGGCAAAACGACTTAAGTCCACCTTTGCGAGTTTCAAAATGCTATAGAGAGTCTAATTTGATTTGAAAATGAAAGAAAATGATATTAGAATGTTAAACATAGCTCGACACTCTTCGAATGTCGTGAATTACACTATATGATTGTTACATTTGATACGCGAGGGGCAATTTTCTCGATTTTCAGTTTGGCCTTTTTTCGTTGCAAGATTTGAGATCTGACGGCAGTATAACGTTAAATGAGCTATTTTATCAATGTGAAATCATTAAATGAGATTATGCTAACAAACTGCGCGAAATAATCGATATTGAAAAAAAGTGTGACCGCCAAAAGTGGACTTGAGTGCAAAGCGTGGAAAAGCAAAACGACTTAAGTCCATATTTTTTGCTCCCTATCATCGCTATGATGCGCCTTTCAATTTCATAAGTACATAGTTCAAAAGCTACCTCATATAAGCTTAAAACATCATAGGTTCAGACCTCAACTCGTCCGCGTCTAGTAATCGCGCTGATTTAACGTCAGTTATTACTTGTATTTCATGTGGAAAATCTCAAAATGATCCAAAAAAGTGTCCATACTTTTTAACGCTGAATGTTAAAAGCCAACTCAAAGAATTGTTTGAAAATCCTCTCGTTCAACCTCACTTGAATTATCGCACGGACAGAAAAAAAAATAAATGATGATAATATTGAAGATGTTTTAGATGGAGCTTTGTATAAGCGACTTTCAGCACCGGGTGAGATATTAAGTAATAAAATGAATTTTTCCTACATTTTCAACACAGATGGATGCAAAGCTAACGATCCCAGCCCTGTTAGCGTATGGCCAGTATTTTTAAAACTTAATGAATTACCATTAGAAATAAGGAATAATTTCATAGTTCTAGTAGGGCTTTGGGTCAACGAAGAAAAGCCTACTATGAATACTTTTTTGCCACCGTTAGTTAATGAACTAAATGATTTGTCATCAGTTGGAGTTGAATGGAGCTTTAATGGAAAACCAGTCCAATCTAAAGTTATACCTTTAGGTTATGCTGCGTTGATACGCCAGCAAGATGCAGCTTATTGAATATGAAACAGTTCAACGGATTTTATGGTTGTACGTTTTGTTACCACCGAACCGAAGCAGTCGACGGTATCCGAAAATACCCCGTAAGCAAGTTTCATTCATATCGGAGTCATAAAGCCATTATCAGTGACATGCTTGCTACGCATGTACGTGACGAGCGAACAGGTGAAGTAAATATAGAAGTGGTTAATGGCGTTAAGGGACCATCGGCTTTGATGAATTTGAACTATTTTGACCTCGTCGATGGAATGTCACCTGACAGTATGCATGCAGTATATCTTGGTGATATCAAAACCATTCACAGAAATAATTTTGAGTTCACCTGGCAAAGTTTTTTATGTGGGATCTCCAAATGATTTGGCCATGATTAACAGACGTTTAACTTTAATCAAAGCACCTAAATGTATTACTAGAACATCAAGATCTTTGAATCTCCGACGTTTATGGAAGGCATCTGAGTGGAGAAATTGGTTACTTTCTCGAGTTAAAATATCTCATTCACCTATCAAAACTAGTCAGTGGAATTGAAATTTTGCAACGAAATTCAATCAGCGAGGATGATATCAAGTTGGCAAATAAATTATTGATCGAATTTGCATTGGGGCTGCAGGACGACTTTGACAGTAATCATATGACTTACAACGTACATCTCTTGTTGCATATGGCAAGGAGTGTAAAAAAGATGGGTCCCTTATACGTTCAAGACACTTTTTGTTTTGAAAATGAGAATCGCTTACTTTTGCATTTGAAAAAAAGCCCTACGGAAATAGCAGTTCAAATTTCTAATCGTTACTTCGTTTATAGATCGATACCATATTTTTCTACACTTTTTCCAATTGGATCACGAGTACTTGAATTTGTAGATTCTTTTGAAAATCGTATAAAAAAATTGGCTAAAGTTGACGATGCTGTAGTCATTGGGACTGGAAAACCATATGTTATTAATGAGTCTGAGCAGACATTTAATAAAATTGAGAATGGCTCAAGTTACCAAAAGATGATATATAAACATCATAGATAATCTACAATGGCTTATTGTGAAAAACTGAAAATTGATGACTCTTTTGTTGAACTAAAATTTGGATCTATGGGCGTTATTACTAATATTGTCGTTGGAAATATTTCCACAACAAAGGTGATAACCATTTATTATCATCCAATTACATTCAAAAATATAAAAGCGTTTGGTTTTTCACATTTAAACCACATTCGAGAATGCATTATTAATTACAAGACTGTACTTACCTGTGGACCATCGGATATTAAAAATCAGTGTATTATGATAACAAGTATGGATAAAAAATACATAAGTTCTATTATACAAGGCTCTCTTGGAGATTAAGTTAAATTAATCACTTTAGTTAATAGAAATATTTTATTAATATTATGACTTAAGTTAGAGTATAAAATTCTTGATTATTGTCATTAGGAATTTTGGAGAAATAATATTATAATACGTATAAATTGGAATAAAAATTATGCCTAAACACATTTTTATAACATTTCCCAATTCTTCATTCACAACATCAACCTGTTACAATCATCCAATCCAATTTTTATCGAAATCATCAAATATTTCAAGTGCTAAAGACTAAACATTAAAAATACTTATTTCGGTATTCTTGAAAAGATTGTCAGGAAAGTTTTATTGTTTAACATACCTCTATTTTCTATGCATTTTTTTGTGGAATTACCCTTTCTATGCTATTTTTACTGCAATAGATAGGAAAAATAAATTTAAAAAATTTACAATAATCACTATTAAAATTTATTCATATTTAAGAATTTTAAATATTAATAAATATTGCTAAAGAATTACTAAGAATCTTAAATACTTGTAAATAAAAAGTCCGAATTCATACAAAGATTCTTTAAAATTATTTTCTTGTATTTCAAAATATTGGTTAAAATTAAGAATTCTTTGCTAGTATTTCCAATATCTTCTGCCACGCTGAGAAACCTTTTACGGTGCCAAACTGATGCGAGTCAATGCTGCCAAGTTTACCGCATAATGACGCACAGAACCGAAAAATTACGTTCACGCTTTGTAATTGTTAGGGCGCTATGCCTCAACAAGAAAATTTCTATCCTCAACATGATAGAAATTCTCTTGTTTTCACAGTCTTGTTTTTACAGTAAGTGCTTCTAGGTGTTACTATTCAGAAAAATCATGTTTGAACCGGTTACAAAATTTGTAACGGTTCGGGGGTAAAAATTGTCATAATCTGCAAGCCTATAACGAATTTGTACTACGTATCAGACGATAATTGGACACATGCAGCCGAGAACACGAGAAATTCCATATCAGCTCACATGTACGTGATAATGCTGTGACAGAGCGGACAACTGTTGATATTAACAACTTCGCGTTCCGAAATGGCGTAGTGCTTGCAGACGGTACAGAGCCAAGCCGAGGCGAGGTTCATAAGAGGTCGGCCCGTGACGACGCAAGCCGGAAATGGACTAGCGCAGTTGGGACAAGCTACGCAGTAATCCGGTACGAGACTCTCGCAGCTAATGCACTCGGCCTTGGAGGGAGCTTTAGCGTCCCGAGGTGGGCGCGCACCAAACAACTCCAGAGCCAATTCCTCGTAACGCGGATCGATAGCCTCGAGTCGCACGAAGGCCCTAGAACAGGTCGCGAGGGCCCGACAGGCACAGCTCGCCAAAGCCAGCAGCGCGTAGAGCGGCTCCTGCTCGAGCAGCTCCTCGTACTCGCGCAAACGGAGGGCCGTTCGCATGGCCGCCTCTGGCTCGCTGGCGTAGAGTTGACGATGCGCCAGCAGCAAAAAGTGATAAGCTTCGGCTCCTCGCCAGGCTTCCTCGAGGAGCCTGGCATCCTCGGCCCCGGCAGCCTCGGCGAGGCCCGCCAAGAGTCCGGCCGGCCGGGCGCGGCCCAGAGCCTCCTGAGCCAGCAGCGCGGCGAGCACGTAGAGCTTCTTGAGCCTGAGCGGCGGCGCACTGCCCGATTGCTCTCGGGCGAGATCCAGCAGTAGACGGGCCGCCTCGAGGGGTCGATCGGCTTGACGGTAGAGCTCGACGGCCTGAAGGCGTCGACCGGCCGACAAAAGGTGGCGCGCGTACTTGGCCAGCAGCTCTGGGATGCCGGGCAGGCGCCAGGTTCGCGCCAGCTCGAGGGCCTGCTCCCAGCGGTTGGCGCGCACGCACGTGTCCACGGCCAGACGCAGCTCGGCGCAACGCACGAAGCAAGCCACGGCCTGCTGAACCATGCCCACGGAGGCGAGCATGCGACCGGCGCGCCTCAGGGCGTTGGGCTCTTGGAGGCGCGCAGCCACCGCCGCCAGCTGCTCGTACTCCTCCAGGCGGTAGTGGCAGTCGAGGAGGCGTTCGAGGGCGCCGCCGCGCTCCAGGTGCTCTCTGGCCGCCCTCCACTGCTGGCCGAGGGCTAGCTGCTCGCCCCAGCTGGCCTCGGCGCGCTCGAGCATCGCGTCCGACAAGACGTTGCTCGACGGGGCGTCGCCGCTGCCGGTGCCGAGGTTGGTCGTCGAGAGGCGCATCAACTGGAGGGCTCGGGGCTGCTCCCCCAGTCGGAGCCGCAGCGTCACGGCCAGGTCGCGCCGGTCCAGCTCGAGGTAGGCGCGCTCGGCCGCGTCGTACTCGCCGAGGTAAGCCAAGACCTCGGCGCGACGCAGGCCCGCGTCGTGCATGCCGCGCAGCCGCTTGACGAAGCGGATCCCGAGGTAGTCGGCGCAGCGCACCAGGGCGTTCTCGGCCTCGTCGAGCTCGAGGGCTCGGAGCGCGTGCTCGGCCAGCAGACGCCAGAGCCTCGGGTGGGGCCGCTCGCGCACGAAGGCCTCGGCCTCCTTGGGGCCGACCCGAGCCAACAGGTCGCGGGTGTCGCGCAGCGACTTGACCTCGAGGTCCTGCAGCAGTTCGGGGCCCGCCGACTCGGGCTGTCGCACGAGCTCGTCCAGCAGCACGCAGCGGATCTCGAGGTCCTTGAAGCAGCAGGCGTAGCCGGCGCAGTTCATCGGCTCCTCGGGCTCGAGGCCGCGAAAGATGTACATGCGGCTCTTCTCCATGACGGCCAGCAGTCGCGGGTTGTCTTGCGCCCAGCAGACCGCCCAGGCGTCCTTGCGCTCGAACTTGGCCACGTCCTCGAGGCGTTCGCGCTCCTCGTCGTCGTCGGCGGCGGCGGCCTCGACGCTGCTAGATCGGCCGACCACGGAGCTTATTCCGGTGCTGGGAGCTAGCTCGAGGAGACGCAGCAGCGCCTGGCCGTCGACGATGGCGGCCCGCGTCGAGTCGCTGTTGATGGCCATCAGACAGGGCCGTCGCGCCGTCGCGTAGCGCTTGCTCAGCGTCACCTGGGGCAGAGCGTACTGCTGCAGCATGCCCGACTCTCGGCCCAGCAGCAGGAGCTTGTCGCTGCAGCAGATGCTGCAGATCGGGTCGCCGGTGTCGCGGCGACCGGCCGAGCTCTCCCGGGGCACGGCGATCTCGAGCGAGTCGCCGCCGGTCGCCGTGGCCGTCGTGCTCGTCGTGCTCGGTGGGCTCGCAGCGGTGGCCATCTCGACGGTGCCCGTGGGCGTGTCGTCGACGTGGTAGACCTTCTCCCGACGCAGCCTCGCCGGCTGCAGGGCCGAGCTGCGCGGGGCTCGAAAGTTCCAGAGGAGAAAGTGGCTGCGCATCGCCGCGACGACCGTGGTGGCGTTCATGCAGAGCTGCCTCGGCTCGAGGTCCAGGTACTTGGTGTCGAGCGGCGTCGAGATGGCGTTGCAGACGTAGAGGACGAAGCGCTCGGGGCCCTGGCCGATCTCGTTGCGGGCCGCCAGGACGCAGTGCTCGCCGTGCGCCGCCACCGCCAGCAGAGCCCGCACGTACTTGAAGTAGCGCGCGTTCGTCCGGGTGTTCCAGAAGGTGACGCAGACCCCGTCGCGGCCCACCCGCTCGTCCGTGAAGACGACCGTGTGGCCGAAGTAGGCCCACTTGTAGTCGGGCCGCACGTTCGCGAAGTAGATGTTGGAGTCGACCGAGAGGGCCAGCCTCAAGGAGCCGTCCTCCCAGCTGCAGCCGCTCACCTCCTTGCCGGGGATCTTGAGGATCTTGAGCTGCTCGCCGAACGTCGAGAAGAACGAGATGACGTTGGAGTCGCGACGCTCGTGGCTGAGGGAGGTGCCGGCCACGGCCAGCAGCGAGCCGTAGCCGTTCCACACGCAGCAGCTCACGCTCATGAGGCAGTCGACGGTGATGGGCGTGTCGTCGCTGGCGTCCCGCAGCAGGTAGAGCTTGCCGTTCTGGTAGCAGACGGCCAGCACCGGACAGTCCTCGGCCACGTAGCCGTTCTGGCCGTCGTACCACTGGAGCGAGACGATCGCCTGGCCCTGGCCCTGGCCCTGGCCCTGGCCGATGTTGTCGAGCTTTGTCAGGAACGTGCCCTGCTCGTCGTACAGGTGCGCCTCGCCGCTGCTCGAGCCGAACAGCAGGAGCTTCGCGTCCGGCGACCACTGCACCGCCGTCAGCACGAGGCCCTTCAGGTCCTTGCCCCAGATCCGGTTGCCCTCGACCGAGCCGACGATCACCGCCCCGTCCTCGTAGACGATGCAGATCTTCAGGCCGTTCGAGCTCCAGCACATGCCTCTGACCGTGGACTTGTTGCGATTGTTGATCATCTCCTCGTACCAGGAGCCTTTGAACAGCATCCAGACGATTATCACGCCGTTCTGGTCGCTCGACGTCAGCTTCAGGTGCTCCTCGTTCCAGGTGACCACCTGCACGTGGCCGTTGTGGCCTTCGAGGCTCTGATTCATGCTGAGGCTGCTCGACGCGTTGTTCGTGCTGTTGCGGCCCCTACCGCCGCTGCTGTTGCTCGTCGGCTCAGCCGTTGTTGTCGTCGTTGTGCTTGTCGTTGTGCTTGTCGTGGATGTTGTTTGGCTGTTGCCGCCGCCGCCGCCGCTCAACGAGCTCGTGTCGGCCCTGATGACCTTCAGCAGGCCATCCTCTCCACCCACGGCGATGTAGCCCTTCTTTTGGTTCCATGCTATACAGTTCAGTCGGACGTTGTTGGGGATGGCTATTTTCTTGCTCAAGTACACGTACATCGCGACGGTGCGAGCGCTGACCTTCTCCCTTGTACCAACTTTCCGATCTCTCAACGATCACAGAACTATTCAGCGCGTCCAACTTTTAACGTTGGGCCTGCGAGCAAAAGCGCCGATTCGATTATCGCTATGGCACCAAGGCGCATAGATAGCTTGAATAATCTGCCCCTACGTACATACCTCATCTCTCGCAGCTCATCGGGCGGCTCATCTTTTTTGCGGGCTTCTCGATTTAATTGAGCTCTTGGCTGCTGCGCTTTACGTGCGCACAACTGACAACTGTGACACTCTTGTATATGTACGTTAACGTACGATCTGCGATTGGCTTGTTTACGCGTCAACGATCATAACAAACCAAAGCTCATAACCTAAGTCTCTGTGAGCGCTGCGAACTGCAACGCCTGCCGCACACAGCGGACTGCGATAAAGCCTGACCGAGTAGTTCCGAGACTCGTTATAGTGGCAGTGCACTTGTGCCGCAGTCAGTGCATCGGCGCGACTGCGTCAGGCAGCAGCAGCAGCAGCTTTACACGTAAGCCAAGAGGCAAAATAACGGCAGCTCCCGCGGCAACGGGCATTAACGCACAGCGGCAGCGACTGCACTCAGCAGGTGTGTCGCACCTTAAATACACGCTGCAATAAATGAATCAAGTGCTACGCCGCCTGCTATGTATACTTGAAGGGCGCACCAACGCTACTCTTTACTCCTATACTTGCCTATATAAGTATAACATGCTACAAAAATATACACCTGCAGCTCAGATATATACTATTTACGAGTCAACTAGTAAGGACGAAACCTTATAGTTATATCTACTTCTACTGTATGCATCATTCTGCGTGTATGGGACTGACGTGCACGTATCGATGCAACAATATTATACTCGCATGAATGGAAATAAAGTCAGCTCTGATAGGTAATGAAAATCTCAACTATCAGCACCCACATTCATTATTATTTTTAATTTAAGTTTTCCTTTATGTATTTAATACTGTTATTTTTGCAGGAGGCATTGTTCAACTCCTCTGCACATTAAACTTTGTGCATAAAATACGAGCTCGTAATAGAGCCAAACTTTGTCCAAAGCACTACAAAATGTTAACATTTATTACTTGGACACCTTTAGTCATTTGATAAGTATAAGTCTTTTAGATAGAAAAACGTATAAGCAATAATTGACGCTGCCTGTAAAATGCTGGAGGAAAGCTATCCTGCGGCTGAAAGGATTTTATCAGACCTTGAAAATATTTTTAAGAAAAATCAAAACTTATCAAGTTTTGAAATTATACCCGCTGAAGATAATGGGAACAAGTCACCAGTACATTATGACGTGAATGCTGTAGGCTTAGAATCATGGTGTGTCAAGCCACTTTTTTGTTATGTTTACCATAGTTTGATAGAATCAAGAAAAAATATTTTAAGAAGAACGGATACATTGACCCTATCTCGCTGGTTATTTGGAGCATTATTATTGAATCCTGACATTTCTACATTTTGGAATATGAGAAGAGAATTTGTAAGATGTGGCAAAATTGATTCACTGGAAGAATTGCGTTTTATTGGTATTGTTTTATATTTTAAACCAAAATGTTTTGAAGCATTTTCTTACAGAAGTTGGATTTTGAATTATGTTCTTCAAAGAAAAAATGACTTAAGTATCAATCTGTTGTTGCTGTTCCAAAAAGAAATGCAAACTTGTGATATGGCAGCAGAAAGATATAAAAATAATTGTCATGCCTGGAGTTACCGTAGCCATGTGCTTACAGAGATAAAAAAATCATATCCCGAACAATTTAATTTATTTTTAAGGAAGGAATGGCAAGATTCCAGAAAATGGTGTTGTTCTCACATTTCAGATTATAGTGGATTGAGTTATAGACAAGTTTTGTTGAAACTACTATTATTGCATAATTTAGAAATAGACAGGATATCTCCACAGCTAACATTAGCAAGAGATATTATTTTTAAGTTCATAAAAATTGCGAATGAGTATTACGATGCAACAAATTTCTCCAACTTATCCCACAAAGAAATTTTAGATTTACTACATGGAACAGAGTCAATTGAGAACCCTGATATAGCATATGAACAGTCAATTATAAGTGTTTCATACTGGATAGAGGATTGTCTGATGAACGAACAATTAATCTGCATGTTTCCTGGTCATGAAGCACTATGGTGTCACAGACGATTTTTAGCGTTAATATTAAACACCATGCAAGAGTCTTATGCAAAAAACTTCTTTTATGAAAATACAAGCTTTGATAACGTTCAAGTTGTGAAATTTATATCCAAAGATATTTCAAGTAAAAGTGTTCCAAAAAAGAATGAAAATGTATCTCCTAGCCTTTTAGGTATTGCATTTACATTATACAATGAAAACTTAATTGAAAAATCAAAGCATGAAAACAGTTGTCAAAGAAAACTGGCTTTAAATTTTCATAAGTTACTAAGTTATGTCAATCTTCAACTTAATGAATCATTAAAACTTTAGAAATATAGTAATTAGAACAAAATTGATTTAAAATTATTTTGTACATAAAATTAATTATTGTTTCCTTCAAGTAATTGTAATAAAAATGTGATAAAATTTAATCAAGATAAAATATTTGGCTCAATTTTCTTTCTTCCAACCCATCTTATTATATATATTTCAAGTAATCAGCATATTTAAAAAAAAACTGAACCAAGTTTCGTTAGTTTTTGAAGGTTTAATTGAAATTGCAATTTGAGCAGTTGCAAAATTTTGGCTTCTGCTTTCGCGCATCATGCGCTGTACGACATTGGCCTTTGAGCCCATCATGATGCACCATCAGCAAAGTGTTTAATTCAGTCTCCATTCCCGGTCGGGTTGGAAAAGAATTTTTTTCGATTATGCCAAACATTTTGATGCTAATACTCAATTTGCTTTAAATACTCGGATGAGTTCAATTTTGTAAAATAATCAAATTCGCAAAAAGTAAACTTATTTGCGAAAAAAGTAAAGCTAAGGTTATAGAGGTAAAAACCAAAACAATAATAATTGTGAATTGATTTTTACTGTGTTAAAAATGCTATTTTTATTTTATAATGATTTTCTATTAAAGGCATACTAAAAAAGGACTTCTGAAGTTAATAATAATTCCTATAAAAGATAATCCACTAGTTGAAAAATGACTACTATTAAAAATCCTGGAGGTATTGACATTTTACGTTTACCTGTGAATGAGGAAGAACATGTTTATCCACCGTGGTATATGAAATATACAAAATCTCACATACTTCATTCAAAATGCTCAGTAACTGGTCAAGAAAACCAAGGTTGTCCTGAAGATATTAATCAATGTCAATTTTGTTCGTAAGTATCGTTAAAAATTAAAGCTTGCTTCCTTGACATTGATTCTAAATTGAATACTTAAAAACTAAATTGAGTCAATTTGTTATAGTTATAGCCGTGCCCTGGAAATGCCCCATATGCCAGACATGGTATTTCCAAATAACATTCTCTATTTAAAACATAAAAATGGAGCTAAGATAGAATTTACAGCACTAGATGCTCTGAAAAGAGTTTCAAATGGAAAAATAAGTATAGAATTAGCTTGTGCTGAAGCTTGGAGAGAGTCAAGGTATATTTTTTATGATTATTTTCATAAACTTAATTAATTAGACTCCAATAATTATAAATATTATTATAGATCAGATAATAAAGAATATTTACAAGAAAAAATCAAACCATTTGATTGGACATTTACAACTGATTATATGGGTACTTATACTGGTTTTGAAATTATAGAGACAGAAGAAAGAATTAATTTGGAAAAATTAAAAAAAAAGGAAAAAATACTATTTTATGTTGATCTTACGTTATTTGAAGATGAATTACATGACAATGGAATTGCATCCCTTTCTGTCAAAATGGTTTGTTATTTTTATAATTACTAAAATTATGTTGTTGAACATAATTAATTCTAAATGTTTTATTTCAGAGAGTGATGCCTGGGTCTTTTTTTATTTTGCTACAATATTTTTTAAGAATAGATAATGTAATGATAAGATTAAATGATACTCGTTTGTATCATGAAATGGGTAAACCATATATGATACGTGAGTACACATCGAGGGAAGCAAAATTTGAAGATATTGAGGTAATTTTTTCCTATAGCCTTTATTTTTTGTTAAAATTAGAAAACAGAATTATTAATAATTCATATTTTTACAGGGCAATATTTCAAAGTATGTGCCACCAAGTGAAATAGCTCCTCATCTACCTATAGTTAAAAGTTATTATCATCAACTTACTGTATCTCAGCCAGAAAAAATACCAGATGCTTCAACTTCTACAGCAGAAAACTTGATTAATTCTTCTCAACAAAGTACAAGACTGGAGAATAATACTACTTCAATAGAAATTACCAAATCTGTTGTTGATACTCCAAAAAAAGATTAGTGTAATTTTTTTATAGAAATCAATTTGTTAATGAATACAACTGAAAAATGTAAATTTGAGTTTTAAAATTATTGATTATTTAATATAAAAATCGATTTTTGATATGTTTAATAGTTTATTTAAAAACAACTAGTTTTATTCACAAAAATAACTCTTATAACTAATCTACTGTTAGACTGAATCTATTTTGTCAGAAAAAATATTTTTTAAATGAAATTTCATGAATATATATAATGCAAACAAATGAAAAAATGAAGAAATTTGCTACAAATTCAATTGTATTTTGTTTTATACCTCTTTCCCAATATGATTTTAATTGTTGGTAATGTTTTCATAATAATTTTATTTAAAATAATTAGTACCCTTTGATACTTTTTTTAATGTAAACAATTTGAATATTTCTAAGAAGCATGATATTTATAGAATTATTATAACCATTACTTCGAATTTAAAAAAAATGAGAATGAAATGAAACAGATTAATCGTTTTAGTAACGCTAAAAATAAAATTAAATGCACTCACACAAAGTGTGAAATCAAGGTCAATTGATATGAACAATTGTCAATTGCCTTAAACAAATGGCAAATCAAACAATAGCTCAGCCCAAAAAGCATGCGATAACCGTGAATTACGACAAAAGCTAACGCAACTTTTGTCATCTCCGGGATTTATGTAATTTTTTATTCAATCTTGCGGCATTTAAAGATGAAGCTTCCAATGCTTAATTTGATGCATTGGGCCAGGATAATTTTCGAAATAATTTTCTTTTTTGTTAAAACATATTAGAGATTTTTTTATTTCGGATAGAACCGACTCGAAGAAAAATGCAAATTAATGCGAATTAGTCAAAGAATACATATGAAAGACCTTTTATTTTCAGCATCTCAATGAAAAAAGGTGATGAATCATCTTGAAAAAACTCATACATATTTTTAAACTAATTCTAGGACTTTTTTTCTATGCATTTTTCATCTCAAGCAGTTCTTTTTTTTAGATAAAAAATCTCTATAAGATTTTTCATTAAGAATAAAATTATTTTAAAAATGGACTTCAAGGTCAAATAGATCAAACTTAGCACAGGGAACTTTATTAAAAGTAACTTAATTAGAGACCCCAAAAAATATTTTAGGTAAGGAACCTGGTGATGGAAATTTGGTTAAAAAATTAGGACAGTCCTAATTTAAAACTTTTTAGATTTTTATATCAGAAATGTTCATGTTTTACGGAACTTTGCTCGCAGCGTTTGCGTTTCGAACATTCAAACAACTTCCGAATGGCTATAGTATAAATGCAAGCCTTGCTACATCTTCGACATCATTCATTTTAAATTCTGCAAACAACAATTACAAAACCTTATCATGGATAGCACCTTATTAACGAGTTGTCCTACTATTTTACGGTTTTTACTTATTTTATATCAGGATAATAAAAAAATTAACGCAGTAAATGTTCACAGATTGTTTATCTTTATTTATATATTTCGCTGTATTAAATAAATATTTTCATTCATCAAAGGATCTGTAGCATTACAATTTGATAAAGTTATAACATTTCTCAATGCTTTTATAGAAAATAAATGCATTGATAATAATGTGGATATGTATCTTTACTTTGTTACTAAGTATTCTGTATATGATTGATTCTCCCGATTCATCGATATTTCGAATCGGAAAAGTGCTAAAAAAAATTTTCTCCAAACCCTTTTTTAAGAACGGAACTTCGTTTCTTACCCAAAAAAGTATTTTTTCTCAAGTTTATAGAGCTAGGATATGAAATTCATTTTTAACATGTAATTTGCCTATGCTGAAACTGGGTACAGCTGCTAACGGAGCGGACAGCAACGGAGCGGACAAATCGTTGTTTTGTGTGCCGTTTATGCAGAGTTTAAATGCGTCGAATTTCGCCGACAACTAG
>CACVKI010138373.1:0-19925 GCA_902732785.1 Trichogramma evanescens | reverse complement strand
TGACAAATTTTCATGTTTGTAATAAGAAAATAAACGCATTAGATGATGGCCGATAAAAAGTAAATATTCCATGAAAAAATAAAGAATCGAGTGTCAGAAACTACGGGGGTCCGGAAAAATTAAACTCAAAATAGAGGAAAGTAAGTTTTTCGGTTTTTCCAATATTGTCCATTTCACCCACTCCAAATATCACACTTTTGAAATAATGCACCATATACACTAGACCTACTTTAATTCTGTCCGCTGGAACGCCGGAATTCCTATGCTTATACACGTTCCACTACTAGGTGGACCGGACAGAATTAAAGTAGGTCTAGTGTACACACGCACCTATTGTCGCGAACGGTAGTGCCGTCGCGCCCCACTACACATATCATATAAGCGCGTACCGGCAGATTAACTCGAGCGAGCACACCGATCGGTCGCTTTACAGGCGCCCCGATCCACACAAATAAACGCCTCAGTGATTACCACCGCACACCAAGTCTACCTTTATTTCCGCCCCTCTTCCACCCGGCGACATCGTCCACTAGGCCGCAAGTATGTCGGCAGATAACCAAGGCCTACAACCTCCACAAGCAAATCGTAAAGAGACCAATAGTGACGATTGTGAAAAAGCCCTATCAAATATTAGCGCGTAATTTCGAAATTTTTGCATCGTGAAAATTTCATGAAATTTATTAATTTATTTAACATTATCTAAAAGTAGTGCTATCAAAGAACATGTAACGAACGCATTTAAGATAAAGTTCAGAAAAAATCTTCAATTCAGATGATTTCTACAAGACTTTGTTCTTGCGTCACAGAAAAAATATCTCGTCTAACAAAACTAATTGGTAAGAATAAATTTTCGAACGTTTAATATTTTAAAATGAATCTAAATTTAGAAACTGTAATTCATTTAAGAGTTCATAACGTCAGACTTGAAAATTCCGTTTTTTTTTATCACAGTCAGATTTGACTACCAGTTTCATTTTAAGTTTTAAAAAAATAAAAATGATGGTATTCAAAAAATGATGAATAGTTCTCTTTTTTTAAAGAGAAAAATATGTTAAGAAATACAAATAAAATTGCCGAGTGTGTTTGTAAATAAGAAAAGCATAGCCACGTGTCGGCACGTATTGATTTTGAAAAAAAAGTCAAAACTTTGATATGAATTGTGTCCAAAACAGCTGTACTTCTGGCTTTATTTACTGAATAATTTTTGCCTAGAAACATTATAGTATATACGATCCGATTGTGTGTAACATCGTGACAAAGTTACCGCTGTACAGTAATATAATAGATGAAAAGTTTTCCAAGTATCTTTGTAAGTCCAGATTTTGGACAGAACAAGAGTTATAAAAAATGAAAGCAAAAAATGAGACAGCCAATGTTCTTGTAACGTCGTTGTTGCGTTAAACTGACGTATCGACGTATTTGGATGGACTAATAAAAGCTCGCGGCTCAGAGCATTATTAATGTTGCAAAAGCCGAAGCTCGAGCATGGGTAGCGGGTGAAAGCTTACTCAAGAGAGCAAGAGAGAAAGAGAGAGAGAGAGTCTCGTCAGGAAACAAGCTGAGGTGCAAAGCACAAGCTGTATATGTATGGGTTTATAGCAGTCGACTCGAGTGATGAATTTCAAGGAGGGGATGTGCTACTATCCGAGCTGCTCGCTATAGTGGCAAGCGGCGACCGAGACGGGGTGGGAGCAGCAGTCGCGCTGCTGGCAGTTCAGTCGCAAGTCGAGCTTTCGCTGCGGACCAGCCGACGATGTTCGAGCTGCTATTGTATGTGGGAGGGGACGACTATACGCTAAAAGTGAGAGAAAGAGACAATCTTGCAAAGGGAAACATCAGTAGCATCAGCATCAGCAGCAGCAACAACTCGAACAGTGGCAGCAGTCAGTAGTCAGGGTAATGGGAAAATTTCCCAGTCTCGCGTGATCAAGCAAGAGTAGCAGCGAAACTGGCGCATAGAGACGCGCATAAGTAGGATTGGCGCAGTGGCCGCAGAGCAGTGGTTATTAGCTTAGCGCAATCACGAATACAGTACAACAAACCGAGTGCGCGTACAGTTGGGTGCGGGTAGTGCTCCATGACGAGCTGCGCTACGTGTCTGAAAAGCTCGACGAGCTTCGTCACTCCTCGGAGTCAGTGGGCAGCCGCGCTGCGACCTGCTACTGGCCACTCATAAACAATTGCTGATCGTAGCTGCGGCGAGACGTCGAGCGATCGCCACCCGCTCGGCTGGCCAATGGTAGGTGCCACATCTACAACTTGCAGGCTAGCTAACACTCTGGCCCCCTTGGAAATTCAATCGTGAACCCCGAGTAGGGTGCGTCCGATGAAATCGCCGCCGCGAGACGCGCGAGCGCTGAAAGCTCCCTGCGCTTTACCTCGTGCAATGATCCGCACTCGAATCTGCGGCTAGTCAAAATTAACGCATCGATCGAAAATTGCTCCCTTTAGACCTTGTGCGGCTTGTGCCCCCCCGAGAAACGATCGCTCTCGACTCGATAGAACGCGCCGAGGTGTCCCCCGAGTCAGCGAGGCGCAGCTGCTGTGCTTTCGCGAGCTGTAGCTTGTAGCAGCACTCGCCACTCGCCACTCGACACGATCGCCGCAGTAGCTAGTAGCCGCGGCCGTGTGTGTTGATCTGTCGCAGTCTATTTTTGTAACACTCTGCCTCTTGTCTATTCTTCTCGCTCGTATGTGCGTGTGCTGCTAGGTAGGTGTATACGCCAAGACTAACTACTGCTCTCCTCGATGCTGATATGCCCCTCGCGCGCACAAGCAGCGCAGCTATAGCTTCTGCGGCAAAGGCCAACTGTCCCAAGCCTCCTCGAGATCCTCGCGCTTTCTCACCCGCTGCTGCTCTTGGTCACCTACCTCTACTCATACGTTACCTGTCTTTCTTGATCATTATTTCGGACCATCCATCGTTGCCGTATAATAGCTATAGAAAAATCAAAATCTATCTAACTGAACGATTTTTAAAGATGATTATAAGCTGAATCACCAACGTACACCGATATGGGATCGCGTATATCACATCGCTGACTCCCACATTTCAAGCTATGGGCTCGTATACGTGAGAGATATTTTCCTTAGCGCGTGAAAATTTCTGTCTTTACTTCGTCGTCGTTAGTGAAGCAATAGTTCATTTTCATTTATAATAATTGTCTATTTTTGATGCATTAATAATTTTATACTGCACAGTGTCTCATTATGTTCATTCGTGTAAGATAAAACTCACATAAGCTTTAGCTCAATAACATAGTACGCGTTTAAGTGCATCTTCTCATGCGCTTCTCTCTGACAATCGCGTGGACTTAAATCTCTTCTGCTAGTTTTCGTTCTAAACACTCGTACATTTGTGAAATTAAAATTGTCATCACACGGTGTAATACGAGTCCTCTGATATATCTCGTGTTTCATTCCTCTTTTTCATTCTGACTTTTTTTCTTTCATCAAATTTTATTTGCGTTAAGTTTTATGTGATTATTGTTTGCATAAAACACCATTGCTGAAGCTCATCTTTGAGACACTGTAGATTATTGCTCACGAAAACATTTAACCCATGAACTACTCGTTACTTTATAGAAAGTAAAATTTAAATGACACATTGTTTATAAAAAATAAATATTGAATTTCCAGCTTCCAGAGATCGAGACAATGTCAAGATTTCAAGTGCATCTAAAAATAGGATTTTCAGAGTGACAATTTTTTAGAGATTTCTGATCAATTGAATGTCGATACAAGATAATCAATCATAATGAGATTAAATTTATCCTCTTGTGCAGTGAGAGTTTCTGTACTTTTACTAGGGCTCTGTGCCACCTTGCAACTGTCACCTGTGAATGCAGAGCCTTTAGGAAACCCATATAATATTTTAGGGGTATCACGAAAAGCAGACTCTAAAGAAATCAAAAGAGCTTATAAAAATTTAGTCAGAGAATGGTTTGTAATTTATGAATATTTTATGAAATTTTTGAATTATTTATCAACATTTTTAATAAATTCAGGCATCCAGACAAAACTAATCATCCAGAGGCTGAGGCCAAATTTGTTGAAATAACTAGAGCTTATGAGGTATATAATTATATTAAAAGAGCTACTGCAATTAAAATTTTACATAAACTTGTGTATTTTAGCTTCTATCAGATCCAGAAAGAAGAAAAAAATTTGATTACCATGGAATTACTGAAGAAGGAATACCAGTACACAAAAGAGAAAATCGTTTTGATGGAGGAGATCCCTTTGAAGATTTATTATCTGGATTTAACAAATTTCATTATCAAAGCCGGGATATCAGTCTTTTTCATGAAATGAGCATCACTTACAAGTAGTTAACAGTTTCTTATCATTTAAACGATAATTTTTTTATCCTTACTTTAGGTTTTTGTATAATCATATTTATGCTTTTCATTTCAGAGCCTTTGAAAATACTGTTGTACCAAAAAGTTATCGTATGCCGCATTTAATTCTCATTTACTCAGACTGGTGTTTTGCTTGCTTACAAGTTGAGCCTATATGGCGGCGGCTGATTGATGAGCTGGAGCCATTTGGAATTAGCCTTCATACTGTCCATGCACAAAAAGAAACAGCATTATTAAATAAATTGGGTGTCCGTTCCTTACCATATTTAGTTCTTACAATCGATGGTCATACTTCTGCTTACAAAGAAACTTTATTCAGTGTTCAAAAAATTGTTGGTAAGTGCAGTAAACAATTGTCAAATATAGTTTCAAATAACAATTAATTGAATACATTTTGGTACTGTGCCTAAACCTGATAATGTAGTTCTTAAAGCTAAAATTTTATTATAAATTTTTAATTGTTTACTTGTAGATTTCCTGAGAAGTAAATTTCCATATAAACTTCTGCATAAAATAAATGACGATAATGCAGAAAATTTTCTGAATGGTTGGACAGATAATAGAATTAGAGCCCTTATATTTGAAAATAAAGATAAACCAAGGATTAGGTACTTGGCTGTTGCCTTACAACATAGGGACCATGTAACTTTTGGTTTTGTACAGGTACATTTTTTACTTTTTAGCAATGATAAAATTAAAAATTTTCTGATAAATTTATGTATGTTCTGTAGACTGGAAGTAAAAGAGCAAAAGGTATAATGGAAAAGTATAAGATTTCTCAAGATGCGGACACCTTGTTACTTTTCAATGAAAATGTGGAAAAGCCTGTTGCGTCAATTAGTATGCAAGATATTCCCACTGATACAATGCACAATATTATCAACAGTAATCGATTTTTAATTTTGCCAAGACTTTCTAATCAGGCTATGTTGGATTCTGTGTGCCCTCAAGTGTGGCAAAATTCAAGGAAACATTTGTGTGCTGTTCTTATTACTGAAAATACTAATGAATATGAAACAATGAGGCATAAATTCAGACAAGCAGCTTTAGCTGCACCTCACAGGTATTTTATTAATTTTAATAATAAAGTTAAACAACTTTTACATTGCTGATACTTATATGATTTCATTTTATAGCCCTGAAAGAGTTCGATATGCTTATTTATTCAAAGAAACACAACCACAGTTCTTATCAGCTCTTATGACTAGTGAAAGTAGTCCGTCTGATCCTCTGCATCATATTGTAATTATTTGGAGACGAGACTCTAGTCATGTAAAGTATGAATGGTTCAAATCTGCCTGGTCTCAAGTAACTTCTAATGAAGATCAGTGGAATCAAACTCGTTTGAATTTAGAGCAAAACATTAAAAAATTACTACGTTCTAATGAAGCATTACCTTACGCTGCTGAAGTACAGGAACTTTCAGATGAACATGCTTTGGTAAGATTTGGTACAAAAAAATTCACTCCTCTTTCTCATATTTTTAATGTAAAAAATTATCATCTTCAATTTTAGAGTCGAAATGAGAAATTAATAAAAAAAACAATAATGATGTTTGATTATATTTTGGAAAATTGTACCAGAGCACAAGTATTGTCGGTATTGTCTGTATTAGGATCATTCATAGTGATAGTAATTCTTGCTAAAGCAATGACGTATTTAATGTAAGTAAAAACTTATTAAACTTAAATTTATATTATGTTATTTATCCATTGAATTTTTCATGCTCTGTAAACTTTAATCATTTATAATTTTGAGTATTTTCAATGCTTTCATTGTACTGAAATCAACAATATTTTTTATTGCAGTGCGGCAGAAGAAGCCAGTATACAAGCTGAAAATGAAAAAAATTCTGAAAAAGTTAAAACACCAACAGCACAAGTAACACAAAAACAGCTCAAGCTTTATGAAATGCGAACGGAAACTTACAATCGTCTTGTTCGACTGTTAAAACCTGGATGCAGAACTATTGTTTTGCTTGTTGATAAAGACTCAAAATTAAAATTAATACCAGCTTTCCACAAAGCTGTTTGGCCTTATAGGTAATAAATATTATTTATTAACCATTTAGTAAAAATAATTTATGTTAGAATGTCAAGTATATTTGTGTTCTCAGGAAAAATGTGCCATTAATGTTTTGTCATTTATCCATGGAACGTGGTCTTGAGTGGTACAAAAATTTATTAACTTTATGCCTTCCTGAAGAAAGGAACCTGAAAATCAATGCTAAAAACTGTGTAGGAACAGTTCTTTCATTAAATGGTCATCGAAAATATTTTTGCATGTACCATGCAAAACACCCTGAAAGTAAAAAGGGTAAAGGTAATAAGGTATGTGGTGAAAAAGTACAACAGGAATTCCAATTAGAAAAGATTATTCAGAATACATACATAAAAAAATAAAAATTGAATAATTAAAACTTATAAATACATTTACTGAATTTTAGCGCATGGAGAGGATGACAAAACGTTTGGCTCATCCAAATGATGCTGAATCTGGGGCATTTATCGGTTTTGACAGTTCATCCGATTCCGATTGCGAAGTAAACATTTTTCAAAATAATTGATTTGTAATTATTTGAAATTGTAAAAGTTATTTAATTTTAAAAATATTTTCAGACACAAGAAATTCTGTTTACTGAAAATCTTTTAGAAGGATTACCTATGTGGTTGGATAGACTATTTGAAGGTTCAACTCAACGATATTATGTTAATTACTGGCCAGACTTTCCCGTACGCTAAGTGTATAGTTTTCAGAATAAAGTGTGACGCTGAACTTGTAGACAGATATACATATATAAATATATTTATATCTAAATAAAGTGAGTGTGCAATGTGAGTGCATAAAGTACTGTTACTAGTCATAATATTTATCTTCAAGGTACTAGTTAAATCATCAATGACTGTTTTGATTTAACAGTTTTTTTTAATTAAAATGATGTAAAATTTCTTTCACTACCGAACTCCAAAATATTATATTATTTGTGAATCTCTCGGTATTAGAAAGATTATGCATTAGAAATATTAAATTTCCAATCTAATCAGGATCTTAAAATTATCAATGTTTTTTGCATCACTGCGTATTGAAAAATATATTTGCATTTCCGAAATTGTTATAAATTAATTTATAACTAGTCAGATATATTTTTTTATGATCGTAGCACTTATCGAAATTTAGTTTTATTCAGAATACATACATATAATTATCCTGTTCACTGCCAGCTTACAAATAATTCAATTTGACGTTTTCGAATTTTTTTCAATTTAATATGAAATAAAATGAAATAATGTGTACAACATTTAAAAAAAATATATAAAAAAATTATGAAAAAATATACATGTATTAAATATCAATGCTTAGTGTTGAAATACTTATATAAATGGAACGTTAAAAAAACACATTTGATAAATTTGTATTAAAAATTATGATGCATAGGTGTTAATGTACATTAATTAATGAATGTATAGATACCTTCAAAAATATTTTAATTTTTCAATTTGATGTCTTACTTATAGAAAATGTCTCGTATAATGGGTATGGTACTTAAATACGAACAACTTCATCGTAAATCATTTGTAAAATAAAAGTAATCACAAAACCTGAAATAGCAAAGTTTTACTTACACACTTAGCTGAAAGACCGCATAATTGGGATTAATAAAAAATAATAATAGTAAGTGTTTGCTGTGCAATCATTTTATTTGTTATCATACAAAATCGTTAAAATTATAATTCGCGTATGTTATACTTAGCCTGTGTGAATGGACATTAAAGATTCAAAGTTTAATTTTCAAGTCTTGGCGTCAAAGGAGTTGTTATAGATTAGATAAATTTTAATTAATAATATAATATTCGGTCATTTTTTGACCAGAATACGTGAATACTATGATGTAAGGCATTGACTGAATGAACGATTGATCACCTTTGTCACAAAAGAATTCGATCGTTTTTTATTTTCGCTGATGCGTTTTGAGTGTGTTTGAAAAATAGAGCATTTATTTTGAGATTTGAATGCCGAATACGAGCGATAATATTAAACAATGGAGCTTTTAAAAATGTTTTAATTCACGATGCGCCGGGTGCAGGCTGGAATGACATTAATGTGAATTATAATGACGTTATGAAATAAAGGACGTTATTTTAATGTAAATTATGTATGAAATTTGCATTTGGTAGTATCGGAAATATACAAACAGAATCTGTCCGCGTTTAGAAATAAGAATATATATATGGATTTTACTTGAGATTCTGTACGAACAAACTTCGACGATACTCCGAATTGTAAATCATGGTCACGCGTCTGTCTCCATACAAATCTAGTACTATAATCATCCCGTATCATATCTTTCAAGAGCTGTGAGTGAGTCAAAAAATTCCAGCACTTCATTTAACGCGGATTGTTTCTCTTTCAAAGCACCTTCTAATCCTTAAAACTTGTTCGAATAAAGAATTTTCGATAACCTCAGTTATATAATAAAATATATTAGGTATCGAAAATACTTTTATCGGGAACAAAAGTTGTGCTTTTTTTCATAAATATAAATTACTTTCACTCGTATCTGTGCATTAGTGAAAAATGATTAAAAATTCTTGAACATATGATAAATAAATATACAAATGTGTTCAATGTTTATACTTGATTTATTTATTTATTTATTTATTTGTATTCATTTATGCATCACGCAACTCGCTCGCATGAATGACCTGAATGCATCAAGAATGAGCATAAACACGTGCAAATGAAAAAATGTTTTATGTAAAAAACATAAATTTTAATGGTTCTTTGATTAAATAAAATTATTCGTGAATATACACGATTTCTTATAGTAAAACGTAAATGATGTGTGAGAACAGTTGCGATTATACGTGAAATTAAATTTTGAGAGTGTGATGAATTGAATTTATAAAATAAAATTGTATGATACAACTATGAATAATTTATGAATCGATTTTTAATTTATAACCATTATATATATAATAATATTAGACGATTGATTACTGAATCTCAGTTGGTTAAGAAGGATCAAAGAAGTGTACATTATGTTTCTAGTTTAAAAATTTTATTAACAAAAAAATAGTTAAAATCCATAAATACGACATATTTGATGACATGAAAAATAAATACATCTTTACTTATTAACTAGGTCTATTTTTACGTTATCTAACTCATTGGATGTATCTTTGTTGAAAAGCACTTGCGAAGTGTTGATTCGATACAGTTTTAATAAAATCTTTTGGCTTTGATAAATTCTTAACAGTTTTATACTAAAAAGGTATACATAATTAATACTTTCAGTGAGATCATAAGTAGTCGAAATTAATTAAACGTGTGCGCGTAACTCTTATAAATTCTTAAATCCTACATAAAAATGCCAATAAATCAAATTCGGGCGTGCAGTAACGAATTTGTACTACGTATCAGACGATAATTGGACACATGCAGCCGAGAACACGAGAAATTCCATATCAGCTCACATGTACGTGATAATGCTGTGACAGAGCGGACAACTGTTGATATTAACAACTTCGCGTTCCGAAATGGCGTAGTGCTTGCAGACGGTACAGAGCCAAGCCGAGGCGAGGTTCATAAGAGGTCGGCCCGTGACGACGCAAGCCGGAAATGGACTAGCGCAGTTGGGACAAGCTACGCAGTAATCCGGTACGAGACTCTCGCAGCTAATGCACTCGGCCTTGGAGGGAGCTTTAGCGTCCCGAGGTGGGCGCGCACCAAACAACTCCAGAGCCAATTCCTCGTAACGCGGATCGATAGCCTCGAGTCGCACGAAGGCCCTAGAACAGGTCGCGAGGGCCCGACAGGCACAGCTCGCCAAAGCCAGCAGCGCGTAGAGCGGCTCCTGCTCGAGCAGCTCCTCGTACTCGCGCAAACGGAGGGCCGTTCGCATGGCCGCCTCTGGCTCGCTGGCGTAGAGTTGACGATGCGCCAGCAGCAAAAAGTGATAAGCTTCGGCTCCTCGCCAGGCTTCCTCGAGGAGCCTGGCATCCTCGGCCCCGGCAGCCTCGGCGAGGCCCGCCAAGAGTCCGGCCGGCCGGGCGCGGCCCAGAGCCTCCTGAGCCAGCAGCGCGGCGAGCACGTAGAGCTTCTTGAGCCTGAGCGGCGGCGCACTGCCCGATTGCTCTCGGGCGAGATCCAGCAGTAGACGGGCCGCCTCGAGGGGTCGATCGGCTTGACGGTAGAGCTCGACGGCCTGAAGGCGTCGACCGGCCGACAAAAGGTGGCGCGCGTACTTGGCCAGCAGCTCTGGGATGCCGGGCAGGCGCCAGGTTCGCGCCAGCTCGAGGGCCTGCTCCCAGCGGTTGGCGCGCACGCACGTGTCCACGGCCAGACGCAGCTCGGCGCAACGCACGAAGCAAGCCACGGCCTGCTGAACCATGCCCACGGAGGCGAGCATGCGACCGGCGCGCCTCAGGGCGTTGGGCTCTTGGAGGCGCGCAGCCACCGCCGCCAGCTGCTCGTACTCCTCCAGGCGGTAGTGGCAGTCGAGGAGGCGTTCGAGGGCGCCGCCGCGCTCCAGGTGCTCTCTGGCCGCCCTCCACTGCTGGCCGAGGGCTAGCTGCTCGCCCCAGCTGGCCTCGGCGCGCTCGAGCATCGCGTCCGACAAGACGTTGCTCGACGGGGCGTCGCCGCTGCCGGTGCCGAGGTTGGTCGTCGAGAGGCGCATCAACTGGAGGGCTCGGGGCTGCTCCCCCAGTCGGAGCCGCAGCGTCACGGCCAGGTCGCGCCGGTCCAGCTCGAGGTAGGCGCGCTCGGCCGCGTCGTACTCGCCGAGGTAAGCCAAGACCTCGGCGCGACGCAGGCCCGCGTCGTGCATGCCGCGCAGCCGCTTGACGAAGCGGATCCCGAGGTAGTCGGCGCAGCGCACCAGGGCGTTCTCGGCCTCGTCGAGCTCGAGGGCTCGGAGCGCGTGCTCGGCCAGCAGACGCCAGAGCCTCGGGTGGGGCCGCTCGCGCACGAAGGCCTCGGCCTCCTTGGGGCCGACCCGAGCCAACAGGTCGCGGGTGTCGCGCAGCGACTTGACCTCGAGGTCCTGCAGCAGTTCGGGGCCCGCCGACTCGGGCTGTCGCACGAGCTCGTCCAGCAGCACGCAGCGGATCTCGAGGTCCTTGAAGCAGCAGGCGTAGCCGGCGCAGTTCATCGGCTCCTCGGGCTCGAGGCCGCGAAAGATGTACATGCGGCTCTTCTCCATGACGGCCAGCAGTCGCGGGTTGTCTTGCGCCCAGCAGACCGCCCAGGCGTCCTTGCGCTCGAACTTGGCCACGTCCTCGAGGCGTTCGCGCTCCTCGTCGTCGTCGGCGGCGGCGGCCTCGACGCTGCTAGATCGGCCGACCACGGAGCTTATTCCGGTGCTGGGAGCTAGCTCGAGGAGACGCAGCAGCGCCTGGCCGTCGACGATGGCGGCCCGCGTCGAGTCGCTGTTGATGGCCATCAGACAGGGCCGTCGCGCCGTCGCGTAGCGCTTGCTCAGCGTCACCTGGGGCAGAGCGTACTGCTGCAGCATGCCCGACTCTCGGCCCAGCAGCAGGAGCTTGTCGCTGCAGCAGATGCTGCAGATCGGGTCGCCGGTGTCGCGGCGACCGGCCGAGCTCTCCCGGGGCACGGCGATCTCGAGCGAGTCGCCGCCGGTCGCCGTGGCCGTCGTGCTCGTCGTGCTCGGTGGGCTCGCAGCGGTGGCCATCTCGACGGTGCCCGTGGGCGTGTCGTCGACGTGGTAGACCTTCTCCCGACGCAGCCTCGCCGGCTGCAGGGCCGAGCTGCGCGGGGCTCGAAAGTTCCAGAGGAGAAAGTGGCTGCGCATCGCCGCGACGACCGTGGTGGCGTTCATGCAGAGCTGCCTCGGCTCGAGGTCCAGGTACTTGGTGTCGAGCGGCGTCGAGATGGCGTTGCAGACGTAGAGGACGAAGCGCTCGGGGCCCTGGCCGATCTCGTTGCGGGCCGCCAGGACGCAGTGCTCGCCGTGCGCCGCCACCGCCAGCAGAGCCCGCACGTACTTGAAGTAGCGCGCGTTCGTCCGGGTGTTCCAGAAGGTGACGCAGACCCCGTCGCGGCCCACCCGCTCGTCCGTGAAGACGACCGTGTGGCCGAAGTAGGCCCACTTGTAGTCGGGCCGCACGTTCGCGAAGTAGATGTTGGAGTCGACCGAGAGGGCCAGCCTCAAGGAGCCGTCCTCCCAGCTGCAGCCGCTCACCTCCTTGCCGGGGATCTTGAGGATCTTGAGCTGCTCGCCGAACGTCGAGAAGAACGAGATGACGTTGGAGTCGCGACGCTCGTGGCTGAGGGAGGTGCCGGCCACGGCCAGCAGCGAGCCGTAGCCGTTCCACACGCAGCAGCTCACGCTCATGAGGCAGTCGACGGTGATGGGCGTGTCGTCGCTGGCGTCCCGCAGCAGGTAGAGCTTGCCGTTCTGGTAGCAGACGGCCAGCACCGGACAGTCCTCGGCCACGTAGCCGTTCTGGCCGTCGTACCACTGGAGCGAGACGATCGCCTGGCCCTGGCCCTGGCCCTGGCCCTGGCCGATGTTGTCGAGCTTTGTCAGGAACGTGCCCTGCTCGTCGTACAGGTGCGCCTCGCCGCTGCTCGAGCCGAACAGCAGGAGCTTCGCGTCCGGCGACCACTGCACCGCCGTCAGCACGAGGCCCTTCAGGTCCTTGCCCCAGATCCGGTTGCCCTCGACCGAGCCGACGATCACCGCCCCGTCCTCGTAGACGATGCAGATCTTCAGGCCGTTCGAGCTCCAGCACATGCCTCTGACCGTGGACTTGTTGCGATTGTTGATCATCTCCTCGTACCAGGAGCCTTTGAACAGCATCCAGACGATTATCACGCCGTTCTGGTCGCTCGACGTCAGCTTCAGGTGCTCCTCGTTCCAGGTGACCACCTGCACGTGGCCGTTGTGGCCTTCGAGGCTCTGATTCATGCTGAGGCTGCTCGACGCGTTGTTCGTGCTGTTGCGGCCCCTACCGCCGCTGCTGTTGCTCGTCGGCTCAGCCGTTGTTGTCGTCGTTGTGCTTGTCGTTGTGCTTGTCGTGGATGTTGTTTGGCTGTTGCCGCCGCCGCCGCCGCTCAACGAGCTCGTGTCGGCCCTGATGACCTTCAGCAGGCCATCCTCTCCACCCACGGCGATGTAGCCCTTCTTTTGGTTCCATGCTATACAGTTCAGTCGGACGTTGTTGGGGATGGCTATTTTCTTGCTCAAGTACACGTACATCGCGACGGTGCGAGCGCTGACCTTCTCCCTTGTACCAACTTTCCGATCTCTCAACGATCACAGAACTATTCAGCGCGTCCAACTTTTAACGTTGGGCCTGCGAGCAAAAGCGCCGATTCGATTATCGCTATGGCACCAAGGCGCATAGATAGCTTGAATAATCTGCCCCTACGTACATACCTCATCTCTCGCAGCTCATCGGGCGGCTCATCTTTTTTGCGGGCTTCTCGATTTAATTGAGCTCTTGGCTGCTGCGCTTTACGTGCGCACAACTGACAACTGTGACACTCTTGTATATGTACGTTAACGTACGATCTGCGATTGGCTTGTTTACGCGTCAACGATCATAACAAACCAAAGCTCATAACCTAAGTCTCTGTGAGCGCTGCGAACTGCAACGCCTGCCGCACACAGCGGACTGCGATAAAGCCTGACCGAGTAGTTCCGAGACTCGTTATAGTGGCAGTGCACTTGTGCCGCAGTCAGTGCATCGGCGCGACTGCGTCAGGCAGCAGCAGCAGCAGCTTTACACGTAAGCCAAGAGGCAAAATAACGGCAGCTCCCGCGGCAACGGGCATTAACGCACAGCGGCAGCGACTGCACTCAGCAGGTGTGTCGCACCTTAAATACACGCTGCAATAAATGAATCAAGTGCTACGCCGCCTGCTATGTATACTTGAAGGGCGCACCAACGCTACTCTTTACTCCTATACTTGCCTATATAAGTATAACATGCTACAAAAATATACACCTGCAGCTCAGATATATACTATTTACGAGTCAACTAGTAAGGACGAAACCTTATAGTTATATCTACTTCTACTGTATGCATCATTCTGCGTGTATGGGACTGACGTGCACGTATCGATGCAACAATATTATACTCGCATGAATGGAAATAAAGTCAGCTCTGATAGGTAATGAAAATCTCAACTATCAGCACCCACATTCATTATTATTTTTAATTTAAGTTTTCCTTTATGTATTTAATACTGTTATTTTTGCAGGAGGCATTGTTCAACTCCTCTGCACATTAAACTTTGTGCATAAAATACGAGCTCGTAATAGAGCCAAACTTTGTCCAAAGCACTACAAAATGTTAACATTTATTACTTGGACACCTTTAGTCATTTGATAAGTATAAGTCTTTTAGATAGAAAAACGTATAAGCAATAATTGACGCTGCCTGTAAAATGCTGGAGGAAAGCTATCCTGCGGCTGAAAGGATTTTATCAGACCTTGAAAATATTTTTAAGAAAAATCAAAACTTATCAAGTTTTGAAATTATACCCGCTGAAGATAATGGGAACAAGTCACCAGTACATTATGACGTGAATGCTGTAGGCTTAGAATCATGGTGTGTCAAGCCACTTTTTTGTTATGTTTACCATAGTTTGATAGAATCAAGAAAAAATATTTTAAGAAGAACGGATACATTGACCCTATCTCGCTGGTTATTTGGAGCATTATTATTGAATCCTGACATTTCTACATTTTGGAATATGAGAAGAGAATTTGTAAGATGTGGCAAAATTGATTCACTGGAAGAATTGCGTTTTATTGGTATTGTTTTATATTTTAAACCAAAATGTTTTGAAGCATTTTCTTACAGAAGTTGGATTTTGAATTATGTTCTTCAAAGAAAAAATGACTTAAGTATCAATCTGTTGTTGCTGTTCCAAAAAGAAATGCAAACTTGTGATATGGCAGCAGAAAGATATAAAAATAATTGTCATGCCTGGAGTTACCGTAGCCATGTGCTTACAGAGATAAAAAAATCATATCCCGAACAATTTAATTTATTTTTAAGGAAGGAATGGCAAGATTCCAGAAAATGGTGTTGTTCTCACATTTCAGATTATAGTGGATTGAGTTATAGACAAGTTTTGTTGAAACTACTATTATTGCATAATTTAGAAATAGACAGGATATCTCCACAGCTAACATTAGCAAGAGATATTATTTTTAAGTTCATAAAAATTGCGAATGAGTATTACGATGCAACAAATTTCTCCAACTTATCCCACAAAGAAATTTTAGATTTACTACATGGAACAGAGTCAATTGAGAACCCTGATATAGCATATGAACAGTCAATTATAAGTGTTTCATACTGGATAGAGGATTGTCTGATGAACGAACAATTAATCTGCATGTTTCCTGGTCATGAAGCACTATGGTGTCACAGACGATTTTTAGCGTTAATATTAAACACCATGCAAGAGTCTTATGCAAAAAACTTCTTTTATGAAAATACAAGCTTTGATAACGTTCAAGTTGTGAAATTTATATCCAAAGATATTTCAAGTAAAAGTGTTCCAAAAAAGAATGAAAATGTATCTCCTAGCCTTTTAGGTATTGCATTTACATTATACAATGAAAACTTAATTGAAAAATCAAAGCATGAAAACAGTTGTCAAAGAAAACTGGCTTTAAATTTTCATAAGTTACTAAGTTATGTCAATCTTCAACTTAATGAATCATTAAAACTTTAGAAATATAGTAATTAGAACAAAATTGATTTAAAATTATTTTGTACATAAAATTAATTATTGTTTCCTTCAAGTAATTGTAATAAAAATGTGATAAAATTTAATCAAGATAAAATATTTGGCTCAATTTTCTTTCTTCCAACCCATCTTATTATATATATTTCAAGTAATCAGCATATTTAAAAAAAAACTGAACCAAGTTTCGTTAGTTTTTGAAGGTTTAATTGAAATTGCAATTTGAGCAGTTGCAAAATTTTGGCTTCTGCTTTCGCGCATCATGCGCTGTACGACATTGGCCTTTGAGCCCATCATGATGCACCATCAGCAAAGTGTTTAATTCAGTCTCCATTCCCGGTCGGGTTGGAAAAGAATTTTTTTCGATTATGCCAAACATTTTGATGCTAATACTCAATTTGCTTTAAATACTCGGATGAGTTCAATTTTGTAAAATAATCAAATTCGCAAAAAGTAAACTTATTTGCGAAAAAAGTAAAGCTAAGGTTATAGAGGTAAAAACCAAAACAATAATAATTGTGAATTGATTTTTACTGTGTTAAAAATGCTATTTTTATTTTATAATGATTTTCTATTAAAGGCATACTAAAAAAGGACTTCTGAAGTTAATAATAATTCCTATAAAAGATAATCCACTAGTTGAAAAATGACTACTATTAAAAATCCTGGAGGTATTGACATTTTACGTTTACCTGTGAATGAGGAAGAACATGTTTATCCACCGTGGTATATGAAATATACAAAATCTCACATACTTCATTCAAAATGCTCAGTAACTGGTCAAGAAAACCAAGGTTGTCCTGAAGATATTAATCAATGTCAATTTTGTTCGTAAGTATCGTTAAAAATTAAAGCTTGCTTCCTTGACATTGATTCTAAATTGAATACTTAAAAACTAAATTGAGTCAATTTGTTATAGTTATAGCCGTGCCCTGGAAATGCCCCATATGCCAGACATGGTATTTCCAAATAACATTCTCTATTTAAAACATAAAAATGGAGCTAAGATAGAATTTACAGCACTAGATGCTCTGAAAAGAGTTTCAAATGGAAAAATAAGTATAGAATTAGCTTGTGCTGAAGCTTGGAGAGAGTCAAGGTATATTTTTTATGATTATTTTCATAAACTTAATTAATTAGACTCCAATAATTATAAATATTATTATAGATCAGATAATAAAGAATATTTACAAGAAAAAATCAAACCATTTGATTGGACATTTACAACTGATTATATGGGTACTTATACTGGTTTTGAAATTATAGAGACAGAAGAAAGAATTAATTTGGAAAAATTAAAAAAAAAGGAAAAAATACTATTTTATGTTGATCTTACGTTATTTGAAGATGAATTACATGACAATGGAATTGCATCCCTTTCTGTCAAAATGGTTTGTTATTTTTATAATTACTAAAATTATGTTGTTGAACATAATTAATTCTAAATGTTTTATTTCAGAGAGTGATGCCTGGGTCTTTTTTTATTTTGCTACAATATTTTTTAAGAATAGATAATGTAATGATAAGATTAAATGATACTCGTTTGTATCATGAAATGGGTAAACCATATATGATACGTGAGTACACATCGAGGGAAGCAAAATTTGAAGATATTGAGGTAATTTTTTCCTATAGCCTTTATTTTTTGTTAAAATTAGAAAACAGAATTATTAATAATTCATATTTTTACAGGGCAATATTTCAAAGTATGTGCCACCAAGTGAAATAGCTCCTCATCTACCTATAGTTAAAAGTTATTATCATCAACTTACTGTATCTCAGCCAGAAAAAATACCAGATGCTTCAACTTCTACAGCAGAAAACTTGATTAATTCTTCTCAACAAAGTACAAGACTGGAGAATAATACTACTTCAATAGAAATTACCAAATCTGTTGTTGATACTCCAAAAAAAGATTAGTGTAATTTTTTTATAGAAATCAATTTGTTAATGAATACAACTGAAAAATGTAAATTTGAGTTTTAAAATTATTGATTATTTAATATAAAAATCGATTTTTGATATGTTTAATAGTTTATTTAAAAACAACTAGTTTTATTCACAAAAATAACTCTTATAACTAATCTACTGTTAGACTGAATCTATTTTGTCAGAAAAAATATTTTTTAAATGAAATTTCATGAATATATATAATGCAAACAAATGAAAAAATGAAGAAATTTGCTACAAATTCAATTGTATTTTGTTTTATACCTCTTTCCCAATATGATTTTAATTGTTGGTAATGTTTTCATAATAATTTTATTTAAAATAATTAGTACCCTTTGATACTTTTTTTAATGTAAACAATTTGAATATTTCTAAGAAGCATGATATTTATAGAATTATTATAACCATTACTTCGAATTTAAAAAAAATGAGAATGAAATGAAACAGATTAATCGTTTTAGTAACGCTAAAAATAAAATTAAATGCACTCACACAAAGTGTGAAATCAAGGTCAATTGATATGAACAATTGTCAATTGCCTTAAACAAATGGCAAATCAAACAATAGCTCAGCCCAAAAAGCATGCGATAACCGTGAATTACGACAAAAGCTAACGCAACTTTTGTCATCTCCGGGATTTATGTAATTTTTTATTCAATCTTGCGGCATTTAAAGATGAAGCTTCCAATGCTTAATTTGATGCATTGGGCCAGGATAATTTTCGAAATAATTTTCTTTTTTGTTAAAACATATTAGAGATTTTTTTATTTCGGATAGAACCGACTCGAAGAAAAATGCAAATTAATGCGAATTAGTCAAAGAATACATATGAAAGACCTTTTATTTTCAGCATCTCAATGAAAAAAGGTGATGAATCATCTTGAAAAAACTCATACATATTTTTAAACTAATTCTAGGACTTTTTTTCTATGCATTTTTCATCTCAAGCAGTTCTTTTTTTTAGATAAAAAATCTCTATAAGATTTTTCATTAAGAATAAAATTATTTTAAAAATGGACTTCAAGGTCAAATAGATCAAACTTAGCACAGGGAACTTTATTAAAAGTAACTTAATTAGAGACCCCAAAAAATATTTTAGGTAAGGAACCTGGTGATGGAAATTTGGTTAAAAAATTAGGACAGTCCTAATTTAAAACTTTTTAGATTTTTATATCAGAAATGTTCATGTTTTACGGAACTTTGCTCGCAGCGTTTGCGTTTCGAACATTCAAACAACTTCCGAATGGCTATAGTATAAATGCAAGCCTTGCTACATCTTCGACATCATTCATTTTAAATTCTGCAAACAACAATTACAAAACCTTATCATGGATAGCACCTTATTAACGAGTTGTCCTACTATTTTACGGTTTTTACTTATTTTATATCAGGATAATAAAAAAATTAACGCAGTAAATGTTCACAGATTGTTTATCTTTATTTATATATTTCGCTGTATTAAATAAATATTTTCATTCATCAAAGGATCTGTAGCATTACAATTTGATAAAGTTATAACATTTCTCAATGCTTTTATAGAAAATAAATGCATTGATAATAATGTGGATATGTATCTTTACTTTGTTACTAAGTATTCTGTATATGATTGATTCTCCCGATTCATCGATATTTCGAATCGGAAAAGTGCTAAAAAAAATTTTCTCCAAACCCTTTTTTAAGAACGGAACTTCGTTTCTTACCCAAAAAAGTATTTTTTCTCAAGTTTATAGAGCTAGGATATGAAATTCATTTTTAACATGTAATTTGCCTATGCTGAAACTGGGTACAGCTGCTAACGGAGCGGACAGCAACGGAGCGGACAAATCGTTGTTTTGTGTGCCGTTTATGCAGAGTTTAAATGCGTCGAATTTCGCCGACAACTAG